>JALIZF010001346.1:0-247368 GCA_029948255.1 Telmatactis stephensoni
TCAACGGGAACTTCTAATTCATTTGCTCTTCCATCAGCTTCTTCCATCTGCTTTTTTGTTAAAACAAATGGAGCACTAGGAAGTAAAGAAGCTGAGTACTCGTTGGCCAAGCCTCTTCAAACCTAAGGGCCTTTTCCTGCATCCTCACTGCTAAGCTATCTTCTGGGGCCTTGCCTGCAATGCACTTTACAAAATATTTTATCTGCACTGCAACTGTATGCATAGCATCAGGCATGCTTGGTCAATGCGATTGAATTCAGGATTCTTGTTGCAAGAACATATGTTCCACATCCCAAAAGGTAAAATAGTAACTATTCTCATTGGTGGAATAGCCACGGAATCACTTATTACGGCTATGTTTAGACTTTTTAAAGACACGCTTCACGTGGAATTGCATCCCACGGTCCCTTAAGACTCGGATCCGGCTATAAAAACCTTGATTCTCTGAATTCTGCCTCTTTGGGCCGAACATTGCTCCTTGCTAGTCAGCTTCAGAATCGCTCCTCGTCCCGTCACATCGCCGAAGCCCATTTGTTGCTAGAAAGATGTCTACTCCTTTACAGCCAAATGTCAATGCCCTCAATGCTCTTCGCTCTGCGTCAAATGTTCAACCTCAAGTTCATCCTCCTCCAGCTCAACCACAACCAGCTCCAGCAGCTCAACCACAACCAGCTCCAGCAGCTCAACCACAACCAGCTCCAGCAGTTCAACCACAACCAGATCCAGCAGCTCAACCACAACCAGCTCCAGCAGCTCAACCACAACCAGCTCCAGCAGTTCAACCACAACCAGCTCCAGCAGTTCAACCACAACCACCTCCAGCAGCTCAGCCACAACCAGCTCCAGCAGCTCAACCACAACCAGCTCCAGCAGTTCAACCACAACCAGCTCCAGCAGCTCAACCACAACCTTTGCCTGCCCAAGCTCCTCAGAATGAGGTATTATAATTTGTCATTTCTTCACTTTGGCACAACTTTTGTGTTATTGACTTTTATCATTTATTGTGTTCACTTGTACGGGTGGTTTCATAGTCTACCTCTTATTTCGACTTTGGCCGTTTGTCGGCTATTTTGTCAAATTATTGCATAATTGGTCTCAAGTGTATATACCTTATTTTGACTTTGGCCGTTTGTCGGCTAATCTGCCAAATTATGTTATTGGTCTCGAGTGTGTAGACCTCATTTCGATTTTGGCCGTTTGTCGGCTAATTTGCCAAATTATGTTATTGGTCTCAAGTGTATAGACCTCATTTCGATGTTGGCCGTTTGTCGGCTAATTTGCCAAATTATGTTATTGGTCTCAAGTGTATAGACCTCAGCTTATTTCGATGTTGGCCGTTTGTCGGCTAATTTGCCAAATTATGTTATTGGTCTCAAGTGTATAGACCTCATTTCGATGTTGGCCGTTTGTCAGCTAATTTGCCAAATTATGTCATTGGTCCCAGGTTTATAGACCTCATTTCGATTTTGGCCGTTTGTCGGCCAATTTGCAAAATTTATTATGTTTGCAGCAAATATTTTTATACATCACAATTATATGCATGTAAGATATTTTTTCTACTTTGGCTGCATTTTTGTCCCGCTGTTTGCCAAATTTCTTTTTGTTGCTATTAGTGTTGGCCGTTTTTTCGGCTAAATTTACCAACATTTGGTTATTTAAGGTCTTTTATAAGTTTATTTGTTGAATATTTATAAATCTGTTTATTAAGTTTTATTGTCCAAGTTTAAAGTACGCCTTACATTTACATTGCCCTCGTTAGCGCATAAAGGTTTGCTTTATGTTTTGTTCTTATTGCAGTTATTGGCACCTTGGTATTTAGTAAATTAGTTTAATTTCTGTTTATCGGTAGATGCAACTGTTTTTGTTTACATCCATTAATGCTGTTCAGTTGTTAATTGTTTTCGTTTTTTATCTGCACTTTAGATACAGTCACTAAGGTCGCAATTAGACGCTTTACAACAAGCTAGTAATGTACAGAATGTCGATGCCTCCCTTAATGCCTTGCGTCAGTTGATACTCCGTCCCCCAGCTATATTTGACGCTTTCGCCACTCTCGCTTCCCTGGAATTGCTCGTCGACATATGTAGAGATCGTCAAGACGCTAGAGCCTCTCGCTTTAATGTCATACTTAAGCAGACCAGGCCTTTGGTTAACCATCCATCCCTCCAGCAAATCCTCCTTAAACTTGTTGGTACTAAGGAAGAAGTAGAGATTTCTAAAGAAATCCAGAAAACCTTAAAGAACATCCCAGCCGCCCAACCGTTTACAGGCCCCACTTCGTCCTCGTCCCTACCCCATTCAGCAACGTCCAGCCTCCAGTCTGCTTCAACTGCCAAAGACGAGGCCATATTGCTCGAAATTGCAATATGAGGGCACTTACACAAGCTTGTAATCCAAGAAAAACTGTCAATCAACAAACACCACAGTTAATTGTGTTATGTTTATTCTTGTCACGCCAAGGAAAAGATTACATATTAAATCATTACATTGCATCAGTTGAAAATAATTTTGATACACATTTATGAATCAAGAAAATCATAACATTTCCTTCAACATATTTTCTAAAGTTTTCAATATTAGATTTTTATTTGGTGGTCATAATGATATAATTTTCTATAAACCTTCTAGCTCTAATTAAACGTCTAGACGTGTCTAAAGATTTCATGTCAAGATAAGGTATAGCAGGCTATTTGCCTGCTTGGCTACTATTAATAGTAGTACTAACCAACTCTATTAATATATGGAAGCGATGTCTTTGTGAACTAGTAAGAGTGGCACTTGATTACTTACTATAACTATGATCGTTGTGTGTTGCATCCAAAACCTTAAGGGAACACACAAGAAAGTCCCAATAAAAAGGGATTTCAGTGCGAAAGGCCCTATCATTGGGATGATGAAGATTGTGCCATGCCTCATCATCTTACAAAATACTAGCTGCATATACATTTCGGAGTCAATTCTTTACTCATAGTTTTTTCAGATCTAGCACATTACGTATATTAGCAATGTATGTGGCAACTTATAAATCTTACATTCGTTATTTTGATACACATTTATGAATCAAGAACTGAAATTGTTACATTATGATAGACTAATAAAATTTTTATTAAAAGTTCTAAATATTTATATTTGGTGATCATAATGCAAAGATTTCTGCTCTAATGATATAGTTTTCTAATTTTGTCTAGGTCTAATAAACACTGAGACATTTCTAAAAATGTCCCAAACATTGGGGGAACACACATGTCAAGAAAGTCCCAATGAAAAGGGGTTTCAGTGCAAAAGCCCCTATTACTGGGGCACTGATAGCTAGTTGATGACAACAACACTCTATTAACAGCATGACCTTACGAAATACTTGTACTGACTTTTCATGGCCTGTTTGCAAGTAACCAAACTTGTTTGGCCTCAACAAAAGTCAAGACAAATTTTTCTTTCAAAAATTGTTTGGCTAATTGTGTTCACACTACAAGGCACAATATACCAAAAATTATTCAGAGCTCAACTTCCATTTCATGACATACACAAATTGACTTATGTATGTATTTTTGCTCCGTAATGTATCAAAATTTGAAATTTTAAAAGAAAACGACCATCCTCCATCCTACATGTACATGTAACTATTAGGTAGCTATAGTCTGCTTTGCAAAACTGTGTTTCAGTGGAGTATGTGATGGTGACTTGACATATTTTTACCTACCAAACTACAAGAGCACCGGATGTCTTCATGGTTTAGAAATCCTTTGTTCACTTGACGTACCTCTGTC
The DNA here is from genome assembly GCA_029948255.1 of Telmatactis stephensoni. Lineage (NCBI taxonomy): Eukaryota > Metazoa > Cnidaria > Anthozoa > Actiniaria > Isophelliidae > Telmatactis > Telmatactis stephensoni. The sequence continues at coordinate 3,768 of JALIZF010001346.1, forward strand.
AATGTACATTCATAGCCATTTGATCACTGTTACTTCCCGCTACAAATTACAACTTCACGCCATATTACTACGAGGTAAATTCTCAACATTCGAGTACATCCTAAATGGCCTCCAAAAATTCCTCTCTAAAATTCCTAGTATACACGTGGATTTCAAACCACAATTCTTTTGGATGTGGAATGTCCAGTAGGATTGAAATCTACAACATCTACTGTGACTATGCCTGTAATTCCACAACTGAATTTATGTTCCTGTTTGAAGTAGTTGAAATCTTCGAAAAGCCAAAACATAAAGAAATTGTTGTCTTTCCTTCATTAGGTTTTGTGGGATAATAAAAAAACTTAGTTAAAAATCATAAACAAAACATCTTAAATTCGCTCCAACTTGACTGGAAGACTGACCGACATTAACGGCTTGATTGTCAGGTTAACAAATTTAAATCACATTTGGTACTAGTGCAAACGGGGAATCACATTTTGACAAAACGTGGTTATAATCTCGAAGTGTTAAAACACCCAAAATTTCGTTGTAGTGCAAAAAATATCCAAAAATCAATCACTCTATCAACTTTACACAGAAATATTTCTGCAACAAATGCATTAACAAACAAATGAGACAGTTTCAGATATCAAACTGTGCAGTTTGTAACTTTTACAAATTAAAAGAGAGGTTGAAAATTAACAAACACACACTCTAAAAATTGGTAAAATCTAATTTTTTATGCAATATTAAGAAAGTTCTGTCTTTTCTTTGATAATCACAACTTCAACTTATCTTGACATGAAATCTTTAGACACATCTAGACGTTTAATATGACCACCAAATAAAAATCCAATATTGAAAACTTTAGAAAATATGTTGAAGGAAATGTTACGATTTTCTTGATTCATAAATGTGTATCAAAATTATTTTCAACTGATGCAATGTAATGATTTAATATGTAATCTTTTCCTTGGTGTGACAAGAATAAACATAACACAATTAACTGTGGTGTTTATTGATTGACAGTTTTTCTTGGATTACAAGCTTGTGTAAGTGCTCCAAAAGTGTTCTTGTCGTTCTTGTTCAGTTCAAGCGCGAAATGAGCAAACCATGAAGTCTTTCCAAATCGCATAAAAATCTGTGGAAATTAAGAACAATAATTTCTAACAGTCAAGCATATGGGGAAATGACAATTTTCACTTCACCCTTATCTTTTGTATACAGATAGGCTATCTATGGGGAAGTAATAAAACAGCCCTGAAAAAGTTGGGAAATCCTCTGTTGCCATGGCAACGGCAAACTTTCCAAGTGACCACGCATATGGTATTTTGAGACAAAAATCCCAATTAAAATTGTCGAAATTCAATGCAAGTTTTCCCCTAGTTCCTCTCAACTATTTTTTATCTAAACGCTACCATAAATTAATCAATGTCTCTACTTTACATTCGTACTAATATTGTCTACTTTGAATTTTTATATATTGAGATAACTGACAATCAATTACTACATATATGAGATTTTTTTATGATCAGTAAATATGACCCAACTTCGTTGGCATATTTCTTCGAAAGTACGCAAGTTGCAAACTTGGCATTACATATGCACATTATCTAGTCCTTGTAGTTACAGAATCTTGTAAAATCTCTGCGGGGTGGGACATACTTTTTGGGCTACATACCGAATAAAACCAAGAAAAATTCAAAAATGCTAAATTTGTATGTTCTTCAAGGTCATCGTATACCGAGATGGCAGCATATAACATGGCAATGACATGTTCCAGGTAATGATGAAAATATTGTCGTTTGATTTCCGAGAAAGAAACAGAGGTTTTATTTGGGAAAAAGCTGGCAAAAATTATTTTGTAATGCACGTACCTTGCGATTCGACGTTTTAATAGTGAATGTCCAGAAGATGTTTGGCCTCTTGATCTCGAAATATCCCATCCAAATCAAGTCCAAATCCAAGTTTATAAGTAGAAGAACGTATAATCCTTGGTAACAGTGAGGTGTTATTTCTACCGGAGCCGACGGATGCACGCAAAGAAGTAAACAATTTCGTTTTCTTCCAGATCTTGGTAAGTCGGCCATTACCTCTGTTACACATGGGTTGAAGAAGTTATTTCTCCATAGTTCAAGCGTATAAGGAAGCAGCCACTCTACAAGATACTGTTTGGCTCAAAATGTACTTAAGAAATAGAAGATTTATATTTTTGGGGTCATCTTTTGTGCGAAAAGCTGACAGAAAATCTCTGTTCGTACAACCGCTGACCGGAAGTAAATGCGAAGTTTATGTAAATTTCAGTTTTTCGGTTTCCTTCGTTCACGGGTTTTCTTTTCCTTCTGTTTGTCCTTTTTCTTTTCTTTTCCCTCTTTACTTTACTTTTCTTTTCTCTTTTTTCTTTTCTTTTCTCTCTCTTCTTCTCTTTCTCTCCTTCTATTTCCTTTTTTCTTTTTCTTTTCTCTCTTCTTTTTGCACTATGATTCCTTTTGCTACATTTGCTTTGGTTCACTTTAAGTTGCAAAAACGCTGATTGTCAAAATTCTTTTTGCTAGTACTAAGATTTATTTGGCAGTAGATTTTGCTTTTTCTTGTGTGCGTTTCAGTGTGAAGTTATACGTTGCTGGTTTGGCTGCTGCTGTAAGTTGCTACTACGACTGTTGTTGGATAAATGTATACCTTGGGAAGGGTTGAAAAAACAAAACCCATTATCAGACTGTTACACTTGGCCACTTCTTCCCAACATAATTGTGTTATATTTGCCCCACTCCCAATAGCCTGCGAAGATGGAGGGGGATGGGAGGGGAGGGGAAGAGAAGGAGAGGAGGGGCCTCTTCCCTTTTCTTCCCCTCCTCCTTCCTCCTCCCCAAAAGAGCCAGGCTATGCAGGCTACCATATATATCAAACGGGTTATCCACATCAATTAATTGTACTAATTGTAATCACTGTCTGCAGGTACAGGTTGCTTTGATCTTTAAAACGCCTTCCACGTAAGGAGCTTTCTTTCGCCCTGACACAGGAACCCCATACTCTTGGCAAATACCCTTCAAAGTTGCCATTCGTAGCTTAGTAACATCCTTGTTTGCCATGTTACACAAGTTGATATCTCTGAACATCATCGGGTGAGGTACAAAATCCAATGTATTGGCAATTTCATCTACTACTGCTTTAATATAGCCGTCTTTCATGACTGCATCGTATTCTGCAGATGTTATTTGCTTTTTCTTGGCTGCAAAACGCGAAAAGTAGGAAGATATTTGCTGAGGTGTCAAAAATTCATCTAAAGTGAACAAGCGATTGTTATGCGCATCACGTACTCTGCGCATCTCTTTTGCTACCTCTTCTCCTGTTAGCTTTTTCCCAGACTGCTCGCCCTCTATAAACTTCATATCAAGGAATGATTTCTGCTTGTCAGTGAACCTCGATTTTTGTGAGCTCGATTTTAAAGCCCATCCAGATTCTAGTGAAGCTCCGTAAGTTGGCTGAACGACGTTGACCTCATGCAGGCTTGGATGGGCTGATTGACGGTCGTATAAGTAGTGGGCATAGGTCAGTTTCGCTTTGTCCTGCAGGGTCATTTTTTCCACACTTCGTTTGTGAATTCCATATTCACAGTGTCTTTCCAAAGCTGAATATCTGATGAACACTTTGGTGCAGCCCTCCTCTGGACAAGGAAATATTTTGCCGCTAGCGCTTGGACTCCTCATGTCGCTACTATCTGATGAATGTACGTCACTGGTTTCATCCCCGCTGGTGTCGCTACCATCGCTGGGCGGTGCTGCAATAGGAGACTTTTTTTCGTTGTCTTTGAAATACTGGAACAAAATCGTCTGATTCTGCTTCCTGGTCAAACCAAGAGTAATCATTTACTTCTGGCACTGTTGAATAACAGAATGCAATATATTTATAAATACACTATCAAATGCTATATCATTGACTCATATATTCAGTGTATGTTTTTATCCTGCCATCTGGAATTGTTTGTCGTGCACTTTTCAGACCCGTTTTAATTTAATGATCGATGCCATCTTCATTTTGTATAAAGTCTATAAAGCTATCAGTATAATCTATCGTACCTGATTCAAAAGCACTCCATTCAAAGATTGTACCTTCTCCGACTTTATAAGCTTTGTATGCTGTGAAACCGTTCGCTGTAGACGAAATTATTAAGTGTACTAATGCCGTCTATCCGGGAATAATTATCAGTTGAGCTGTTGTTGACTACTTGTACAACTGTTGCGTTGACCCCTGCGATTCCACCCCTGGATTCAATGGCTTTCTTTAGCTCAGTTGGGTTGGTAACAGAGTTGCCCTCGTTAACATAGCTTTTGACATGGGCTTTCACCTGGGCAGCCTTTCTGTCGCAGGAGCCCTTTCCACCTTGGGGATCACTGAAATCTATCCGACTTATGTGGATATTGCTACGCTTGGAAATGGTGTTTGCAGACAGAATTGTTAATGTTGAATGGTAACAGCCAGCATTATCCTGGCGAAAGTATGCAACTGTGATTTCTGGGTGCTTCTTTTTTAAGGAATGTAAAACGTGATCCATGATCAAGACGACCGTGTAGCTATCCTGAAGACCAGATTTTAGAATGTGAATAAACGTTTTCGTCTGGAGATTCCCATTAACTTTTCGGTGGCATACAGACACATGCCATGATATTCCACGTTTTCCAAAAAAATCGCTCTGAGCTTCCCTGTACTGAGATGGCATATACTTCATCGCAAAATCTTGTACAATTAGTACGCTGTTAGAATCCAAAGCATCTATGATGTCTAGAAGAGCAAGGTCTTGGTTAATACTGCGAAGCTGATGTGCTTTCCATGCATATATACTTTCTTTTGCTTTCTTTATAAGGAAAAGTACCTCGTCTCTGTCATCTTCACAAGCGTACTCCAGTGTGTTTGCATCACTTTGAATGCTTTCTAGAACCTAACGTACAATCAGTAGTGTGATTATTATTGCATGTGCCAAATAATAATTTCAATAAAATAACATCAACATAATATAAGAACCTGTCCATTAGGTTGACATATCACCTTGTCTACAGAAGAGCATCTATCACAGCTTTGGTCATGCTTATGGTTACATGCTGTTTTGTAACGTGGATTTCGACCATCACTTAAAGCGAAGGTACTGCAGTGGTCTGGAATCGAAGACTCTCTTGATACATGAACCTAGGAATTGATAACAAATAAGAGCAACGGTGGTACAAATTGTGCATGTATATACCTATGTGCACAAACATCGACTCCGCTTTCAAAATAATCGAATCTAGAAACTGAGACCGAAATGTTACACTAGTCATATTAAAACGACAAACGCTTAGTCTCAATCGCTGTTTGAAACGTCCATGTAAACGCCCTTCTTTAAAATCAACTAATCAAAAAATTACCCTGTGCTCATTTCGCTCTCAACTTCTATGTTTTCAGTGAAGCGCCAATGTTTATGCAAATAGGTATATATATGTAAATGCATATATCTTGGACAATTTTCTGGCAATGCTAAGTGCAGTTCTCTTACTTTGTAGTCTCCCTTGAGATATGCTTTACCCTCTAATAGAGATTCCTTATAACTAACTGCTTTTTTTCTATCAAGTCCTGATTCTTCCAACTTCTCAACCACCAATTTCAAGTCATCAAAGGATCGCGATCCCTCCGCTAAATAGTTGTCAAGTCCTTGCATGCATTTCCTCACTGAAGCTACACAGCTCTTCGAAAGAACTTTCATAAGAGTACTCTTTGCCAGTGGAGAGAATTCTTGCTCTTGGCAATACTGAATGTATTGATTTACCAGTCGAGACGGTATGAGCAGCCTGATAACATTTGGGATGTCTAGTCGTTCTCCAGTTGACAGTTTAAGTTGTCTTCTACCAAACGGGAGATCTTGGATGGCATGTTGACTTGTAATAAACTCAATGAAATGTTCTAGTCGTGCAGGATCAACTTTTTCTCTTATTGCCTTATGGGGTTTAGGAACTTCAGCACCTATTCCATATTGTAACCCATGTCGCCGTGCTTCTGTGAATCTATATCTAGAGATACCAGGTATGAGATCCTCTACTTCTCGGAAAGAAAGCTTATTTGCTAAGACGCTCAATAGTTGAGTACGAGTGCTGGAGTGTGATGTCTGTTTATAAGTCTCTACCAACGCCCGCAGTGATGAATCTGTACAACTTTGCGCTTCATATCTATCCTTCATTGTTTGACATTCCTTCAAAGCGTTCCACAGTGATCCAACTATTCAACTATTTCTGCAGTTTTAGACGTGTAGAAACGTTGTGTTTTTGGAGTAATATCCTTCCATGGAATTTGTAAAGTTCGAGTGAGTGGTTCGTGTCCCCCAAAAGCCAGAACTTCGTTCACTGCTTGCAGCCGTTCCTGTTCCAACTTGTTCTTGTTATTTTCTTCTTCTTCGCTGTCGTCCAATACATCTCTACAGTCGTTTTTCCAGGATAAATCCACTCGCTTAGGAGTTTGTACCTGCATACTTATCATACGAAGTTTGTTTGCACAGGAAACTTTACTAGCTCTTGCATTTATCTGCTCACTTGGAATCTATTTGGAAAATGAAAATAATAATAATATGAATAAAACCGTCTTAATTCATTTAAGGGGCGTTAACAAGATGTTATACCTCTAATTCTTGTGAAGCAATCCTATAAGAAAGTGATCCTCTACAATCTCTGCATATTGCTGCAAATAAACCAACAATGTAAAACGCATTATCATTGGAGCGTTTGACACACGGCGAGGTGTAGCCCTCCCATTCCGTATGGTTTACGTGCCTCCTAATACAAACAAACAAACAAACAAACAAACAAACAAACAAACAAACAAACAAACAAACAAACAAACAACAACAAATTAAAAATAAACCGAGCACATATCAAGTAATAATTATCCAGTACGTCAATTCTACTATTGTACCTGAGCCCAACGGAATCAGCTTTCCAGTTATTTCTTGAATATATTTCGAAAGACCCTTTGTTACCGCACGGTCACCTTTTGCCTTGTTGCTCTTATGATGAGCCACCTCATCTGGTACTTGGCATAATTTGCGGCGGCCTCTCCAGTAAATTCCCAAACTATCCCGATGATATTTGCATATAATAAATGTGTTTGTTTCATCGTGAGAGACATCAAAATAACCTAAAAACAGTATTAAACCCATCATATTAAAACATTGGACAATCTGATTTTTGTTTCTATTGCCACCTTAACTGTTCCTCCTATATAGTATTCCTCGCGAGCCGGCGCTTTTAGATGTTGCAATGTACTAGGTGTTTCGGTTAATCTTGATCTTTGCCGATTTTCTACTGTAGCCGCCTTTCATTGGAATATTTTTTAAGATTCTAAAATCCTTTTATCTTTTCCTTTAATGATAATACTATGAAACGAATTTTCAATATACATTTTTCCAAACAAACTTAGAACTATATTAATTGTAAATATTCTGAAAACTCACCTGCTCGACACAAAATCAAATCAATTTCATCTCGAACTTCTCGACACTTACTGAGCTGATACGTTTGTAAATGTCTAGATATGTCTCTGTCACATTTTAGAAGCTCGATTTTATCACTTGTACAGAGATGAGGAGTTGAAACACCAAACGAACAGCTTTCCATACTAAAGTATTAGACCTGGAATGAACAAGTTGTATACACTTTCCCGCCCCCGTCGCAGGACTAACATTTACTTCCGGTCAGCGGTTGTACAAACAGAGATTTTCTGTGCAGGGACATAAATATGTCAGCTTTTCGCACAAAAAATGCTCCAAAAATATAAATCTTCTATTTCTTAAGTACATTTTGAGCCAAACAGTATCTTGTAGAGTGGCTGCTTCCTTATACGCTTGAACTATGGAGAAATAACTTCTTCAACCCATGTGTAACAAAGGTAATGGCCGACCTACCAAGATCTGGAAGATAACGAAGTTGTTTACTTCTTTGCGTGCATCCGTCGGCTCCGGTAGAAATAACACCTCACTGTTACCAAGGATTATACGTTCTTCTACTTATAAACTTGGATTTGGACTTGATTTGGATGGGATATTTCGAGATCAAGAGGCCAAACATCTTCTGGACATTCACTATTAAAACGTCGAATCGCAAGGTACGTGCATTACAAAATAATTTTTGCCAGCTTTTTCCCAAATAAAACCTCTGTTTCTTTCTCGGAAATCAAACGACAATATTTTCATCATTACCTGGAATATGTCATTGCCATGTTATATGCTGCCATCTCGGTATACGATGACCTTGAAGAACATGCAAATTTAGCATTTTTGAATTTTTCTTGGTTTTATTCGGTATGTAGCCCAAAAAGTATGTCCCACCCTGCAGAGATTTTACAAGATTCTGTAACTACAAGGACTAGATAATGTGCATATGTAATGCCAAGTTTGCAACTTGCGTACTTTCGAAGAAATATGCCAACGAAGTTGGGTCATATTTACTGATCATAAAAAAATCTCATATATGTAGTAATTGATTGTCAGTTATCTCAATATATAAAAATTCAAAGTAGACAATATTAGTACGAATGTAAAGTAGAGACATTGATTAATTTATGGTAGCGTTTAGATAAAAAATAGTTGAGAGGAACTAGGGGAAAACTTGCATTGAATTTCGACAATTTTAATTGGGATTTTTGTCTCAAAATACCATATGCGTGGTCACTTGGAAAGTTTGCCGTTGCCATGGCAACAGAGGATTTCCCAACCTTTTCAGGGCTGTTTTATTACTTCCCCATAGATAGCCTATCTGTATACAAAAGATAAGGGTGAAGTGAAAATTTTCATTTCCCCATATGCTTGACTGTTAGAAATTATTGTTCTTAAAGCTTTACCTTGTTTGCATTTTCAAGTGTAATCATTTTCGAGTAAAGATGACAAACAAAAAGGAAAACTGCTAAGAAGTTGTGCGGACGTACGAAGGAGATATAGGGGTATTAAACACAACAATTAACTGACTTTTAGGTAAGTTTAAAATCGAATATGATATGTATTTCACTTTACTGGCCATTTCAAATTTTTAGTTGTTTTGTGACATATCATGATTCAACAGCGAAGGTCTGAGCACTTTGTTGGTTGAGTGCCCTATCGGTTAGGGCTTCTACGATCGCGTGCCTAATAGAAAGGCGTTCATCGATAATTCTCCCAATGATTAGGTGAAGTGTTGTTAACTGTGTCAACAATCACCTAACCGTTAGGGAATCCACGCTTTAGAACCTAACAATTAGTACTTGACAATGTAAACGACTAATCATTAGGATCTTGACGCTAAAGGTCGGATTTAGAAGTACTAGTCGGAATTAAATTGACCAGTGTTCTAGACCAAAAGTGATTTGCAATGAACTGAGCGTGTCTCCATTGCTTTCTGCCATACAGGTCATCCCTGTTGAATACTCCTGGTGGTGGTGTGACGTTCTAGTGTAACAGCAAGAAGGGATTAGGTGTTAGTGGTTCCTGGTCGTCTGGGTCGTCGCTACTTGGACACAACGGATGGTTGTTGAGGATCGAAACTGCTTCACTGAACACGGTGCGCAGCGTCTCCCAGGTAAGAGGTGCATTTGGATTTCCAAGAAGTGGTGCCATCGTTTTACGTACACTACGAATCAGTCTCTCCCAGACTCCAGACATATTACTAGCAGTTGGAGGTTGGAACTTTCACTTGGGGATTGGACAGCTATACCGTTCACATCCCTTTGAATGTAGTTCTCTTCTGATAAGTTCCTCGTTGAATGCCTTGATTGATACTCTAAGCTCCTTGGCAGCTCCGGTAAAGTTAGTGCCATTATCGGACCATAGTTCCTTTTGAGCATCCACGAACGGCAATAAATCTTCTCAGGGCTTGTATGAAGACATCAGTTGATAGCGAGCTTGCATCTTCAATGTGGATAGCCCTTGTAGTGAAGCAAACAAATATGCATCTATATATCTTTTCTGTGGCGCGTCCCCTCTTCACATAGAAGGGACCGAAGTAGTCAACTCCGGTATAGGTGAATGGAGCTTCGTATGGCGTGAGACGCTCCTTTGGTAGATCTCCCATGGCCTGTTGCATCAGCGGGGCGTGACATTTACGACAGTCAATACACTTGTGTAGAAGCCATCGCACCAGCGACCTGCTGTTGACGATCCAGTATTGCTGGTGTATTGGAGACAAGACGTGTTCTCGCCCTGCGTGGCTGAGTATCTTGTGATAATACTTTACGATGAGCTCAGAGATGTAGTGGTTCCTTGGAACAATCATTGGGTGATTGAGGTCTGAGGGAAGTGATGCATTTCGGATTCTTCTGCCGACGCGCAGAATTCCATCCACCATTGTTGGGTTGAGTGCTGATAACGGACTTGTTCTCTTCACTTGTCTTTGCTCTTTCAATGCATTGTATTCCTCTGGAAAGGACTTTGCTTGAACTAGACGTATTACCTCTTGGCTTGCATCCTTGATCTCCGATAGTTGAGGAGCGCTTGGCAGAGGTGGTGTTTCCCCTTTCACAGCCTTCACGAATCTCAATAGCCATGTCATCACTCTCAGTAAGCGAGACCATGACGAATAACGCCTGAGTAGCTGGTTGACTTGTGAATCAATTGGTACCGACGCGGTTGTTGCATTGTTGCTGTGTGGTGTACTGTCTTCTACATTAACTACATCTTCTTGGGGCTGTGGTTCCTTGCATGGCCACTGATCATCGGGTTGCCAGAGCAAGTCGGGTCCTGTCCACTAGCGACAGCCTTCCTTGAAGTAGTCGATACTCACACTTCGTGAACCTTCATCAGCTGGATTTTGAATGCCAGGCACTTGGCGCCACTGCTCGATTGAGGTTGCTTCGTGGATTTCTGTGATAAGGTTTGACTCAAACACTGGAAAGCATCTTGTCTTGTTACGGATATACTGAAGGGTCGTCAGAGAATCAGTCCAGTGGGTGGTCGAGTCGATAGGCAAATCCAGCTCTTTCAGTAACGTGCGGCTTAGACGGGTGGCTAACACAGCTGCTTGTAGCTCCAAACGCGGCACAGTCCACTCTTTTGCAGGAGCGTTCCTGACCTTGCCCATAACGAATGAGCAATAGATCTGTCCCAGTTGATTCAGCATCCTCAGATAGGCTACTGCTGCAAGTCCACTTTTGGATGCGTCAGAGAAGACGTGTAACTGGATGCATGAGGGAGAGTGGAGACTTTGGGACTTGAAGCATCTAGGGATGTGGATATTTATTACATGTGGTATGTCTCGTAGCCATTCTCTCCATAGTGACATGTAAGGCTCAGGAACCTCTTCGTCCCACGACACCCCAGTGCGCCATAAGTCCTGGAGCAGGATGTCGTCTCGTTGTCTTGTGCGGTCATCTTCAAGGCCTTGTTGGCACAGCATGGACTGGATTTTGCACCAAAGATGTGCACGTACATCTTGAACTCCTCAGGGGCCTTTTCTAGATCGTCGCTTGTCCACCACAGGAACCGTAGCGCGTTGGTGTCTTTCTCAATGACTTGGACCTGATAGAACATGGCCTCAACATCAGCTGTAAAGGCAAACAGCTCTTCTCTGAATCGTAGCAAAACTCCAGTGAGGTCGTTGATAAGGCATGGTCCTTGAAGGAGGTTGTCGTTGAGCGATGTCCCATGATACTTTGCGGCGGCATCAAAGACCACTCTGATCTTGTCTGGTTTGTTGGGGTTGCTAACCGGATGATGTGGTAAGTACCAGGTCTTGTCATTGACTTTTGCTGCTTCTTCCTTTGATAGCTTCACGGCATACCCTTTCTTTATGTAATCGTCCATCGCCGCCTTGTACTTGTTAAAGAGTTGTGGGTTACCTTGAAGACGATTCTTGAAATGTTTCATCCTTGCTTCAACTAGAGGTCGGTTGTAAGGGAGCTGAGGCTTCCAAGTATGTCCAGAATCACCATTAGATACCATTGGTGAAATGTGTTTTACCAATGGTGTCTATTGGTGAATTTCCACAGGTTTCCCTCTATAAAAACCCTATCACAATATGTACGCTCGTGTTTGGGATTCCTGTGGTATCAGTTGCTTGACTTTGGAATTCCTGTGGTATCAACTGCTATGGCTGGCTTTACCAATGGTACCAATGGTACCATTGGTAAATCGAATTCACCACTGGTGAACCATTGGTGAAGTATGGTCCTTTTGGTAAATCAAAATTCATGATTATTGGCAGCCGGGTCAAGCTGAAGAACTTCCAGGATATGCAGCTAGTGGTGGAAAAAGATAGTCTTGAGAACATTTCAGAGTTTAAATATCTTGGTATAATCATTAACCAGCATCTCACATGGCATGATCACGTTGAGATGCTACACTCCAAGATTGCACAGCGTCTTGGGGTATTAAAATGCATAAAACACCTGTTGCCTCTTTTTGCTAGAAAGTTATACGTCATGACGATGATAGTTCCTTAGCCTCCTATGCAGCCACTCCTTTGTGTCACGCGATGCGTATCCCCACGTAGCATCTGCTTACTTGAGCGGAACATTCCTTTCTCTTTGTATTCATGAGCCAATCAAAAATCACTTATTGTTAAGAAGGGAACCAATCAGATGCTTCGATAGAAACTTTCCCGCTAAAAGATTTAGCTAATTGATGCCACTTCTTGTTTATATGTTATATGGAAGTTACTCCTCAAAAAGTCATTGAAGAAAATTCAAAATGCTTTCTTTGTGGTGTCGAAGCAGTGAAAAAGGAGCGGGTTAATGTGTTCGGAAAGAGTACGGAAAATATTTCCCAATTAGTTGACAGCGTTCTTAACTTAAACGTGGATGTCTCGTATCCTTCGAGAAACTCATTTATTTGCTCGAAATCATGCTATAAGCGATTGATCCGCTACAAGAAAGCTAAAATTTCTTTAGAAACAATCCAAGAAGAAATCGTAAAGATCTTCCAGACACGAAATCATCGTGGCGAGCAAAGAGACTTAGAAGAGAAACAGAATACGATCAAAGTGACAGTGCTGAAAGTCGAAGTGTGAAACAAACTCGTAAGGTCGCAAGACCATTGGAACTGACCTTTCCAATGGCCGAAACTACTAGTAATTGTAGTCCTACCACTTGTGCTTCTTCTCAGGGTTCTGCGCCAGCAGTGAATGCCTTGATCCCTTGTGATTTTTCGCAAGGAAGTTTTCCATCATCTATAAACTTGACATCAACTCCAAATCCAAAGAAGTGTGAGAAATCGACTGGAGATACCTCGGTGAAACTTGTTATCAGCTACCCAAGCAAAACCGTCCGAAAGTACTTGTCTGGTGAATACGAATCCATCGGAAAAGCTCTTACCTACGGAACACCAGAAAGCGTGGCCAAGGCTGTAATCAAAACCAAGTATTTGACAAAGCATATAGTCTCCCACGTTCTGAGGCTTGTAGCAAGTGAGGTGAAAGCGCTTTGTTCTACAAATAACCCATCCATGTTGAGGAAATCCTCACCAGAAGATCTATCCAAATTCAATTTGCAAGCACTCTGCCAGGAATGGAAAGTCAGAGCGCCGATTTTTTATTCTTTCCTTATCACATCGTCGTGTGCGAGCAAGAAAACAGATTGCCCTCCTGGTGTGGCGATGGCTGGATCAGTGTTACTCAAACAGAGGAATCGACACATGAATTCTGCTGCTTCAGTCCTTGGTCTCATGATAAAATCGGGATCTCTCGAGGTAGGAACAATTAGTTTATTTGTGAACATTCTGAAACAACCCTATGCTATATTTACTATCTTTACTAATGGAAGGAGATGGTGTTTTGGTAGTAATAATAATAAGGACTTTCTATAAATAGACAACCTGAGTGGAGATTTAATTTCACACTACAGGTGTAAAATACCACTTAGCCTCAACCCCATGACCTGGGGTTTAGAGACTAAGCACTCTCTGCAGAATGAGGGTGGTGCCAATGATTGCAGATGTCTGCAATTATAATAATAATATTATATAATAATAATAATAATAATAATAATAATATTAATAATTATAATAATAATATTATATTATAATAATGATGACGATGACGATGACGATGACGATGATGATGTTTGGTCACGTAACGCATTTTATTCATATATAAAACATCCGAAACACGAACGAAAAAATACACAATTTGTTATTGTGTCAAATATGCCGTTGTAGAAGTCTTTACAGCAAACAATTGAGATATATAGTGAAATAAGAAGTTGAATAAACTGGTATATTTTTGCATGTTGGAGATATCTAATACCCATGCATGATAATAGAAAAACAAAGCAAACACTAATAGCTGTTGATAGACAAACCGACTAATCAAGGTATTTTTTAGTTTAAAAGTTAGCCGATTAAAAAAAGGTCATTATGTTACGGTTAGCTATTTCCTGAAATGTTGAAGAATGCGTGAAACGGCTCGGGGAAGAGTACGAATGGAGCCGGTCGTTGGAGCCTCTCTTAAAAAGGGCTCCAGGGGCACGAGTGAACGCACGTGTGCGTCTAGTTGTCATAAAAAGTCAGAATTTAAATCATACACAGCCAGTTTTCATTTCTTATGCACTAATTATTGGTAAACAAGTTAGCCATTTAATAAACAGTATTATATAGTCATGCTCTAACAGTAGCTGGGATTAATCTGGCATTTGGAATAGGGTGGTTGGGTATGTGTGTGTGTGTGGAGGGACATTTTGGCTATACTTAGGGGGTACTGGACTAAATTTAGAAGATGCACTTTTTAGCTATACTTACCAACCAATTTCAAACCAACCACCCCTGGGTCAACCACTGAGCAAAGAAACAAGAATGGGGCATTGTGGAAACAAAACTGTAACATACATGTAGCAAAACACTGGGCTGTTGTTTCCCTTTGGCTGTTTCTTGTGTTTTCCTTTATTTACTTGTTTGTGATCATGTATGACTGCATGAACAACAATATTTGAAGTGTGCTAATGATTTGGAAAAAAATTAGTTATTGATTGGTGCTCATTGTTTAATTTATTTGTTGTAGGTTCCACTTGGAGTAATTTTCAACAAAAGACCTCTAAGAGGTCATGTGGTTGCTGAGACAAGGCTCTCATGCAAGACAAATATAATATTAGTAATGTACGAGTCAAATCCAAGGGTGCCCATCCCCCCCGGGCATTTGACTTTTCATGCAGCTCAAGATGAACTCTCCAGTAGGAAATGGCGATAAAAACACAGGAAACCCAAAATGATGGTCATGGTCTTCCTGTGGTTACGACTCAAATGCTTTCTGTGTATTTTTAAAGATGGCTGCCACTCGTCAAATGCCCGCCCGTTCGGTCAATATTCGACGTCAAATTCCCCACTATATGGAACTCAAGTCTTCTCAAATGCCCCAGGTATGCCCGGGGGGGGGGGGGGGGGGTGGGGGCGATGGGGACCCTTGGATTTCACTCCGTACATAAATTACAAGTGAAAAATCACGAGTAATGGATTTGAGGTTATTCTTACGTAGCAGTCAATTGAATGATCATTTTCTCTACTGAGAGAATAAAATAAATTATGATTTCATTTTCTTTTCTCGGGGATGGGAGCATTTGATGTTCTCAAGGGTATGGGAAGTATGAGTATTTTAGCCCAGGGTTAAAGCCAACCATATGGGTGGGGGTTAAAAACTAAATGAATGAATGGTATTCAACTCTTACTTCATTGCCTGGGCAATGCCATTGCTATGAATGTCTGTAAGCATACTATTTAAAATTCCCTTTACTCAAAAATCCACTTTGACTTGCTCCAAGTCTCAAATGTTAATTTTTCCGCAGTTTGGGGTCCCGTGTTATCAGTATTCAGATAACACAGGGATCCCAAACAGCATCCCAAATAATCTAAAAATTAACAGGAGAGACAGGGGCAGAGTCTAGTCCAGCCATCGCGAAAGTGCTCCGATGTAGTTTGAATATTTAAATTTACTGCACTAGAAGTACTTAGTACTCACACAGGAATAACCGTGGGGTACTTTGACCAAGTTTGTACTTCTTTTTTCACAAAAAAAGGTTCAAGTCCTTTAAATTTCAAAAAAAGCATTTTCTTCTTGTAGAAATGAAATATGCATGAATTTTGTTTCGACTGTGTAGGGCCAAAAACATTCATATCTTTCTCAACTCAGTTTTTGTCTTTTGCTAAACCCATGTTTATTTTTATTCAAGACATTGTAATTGTGCTTAATTTGGAAACAGAAGCTCTAAACAAAAGAGTTGAAGCATTTTTTCAATGAAAAAAAAAATTCAATGAAACATTCCTACCAAGTTTCATTGATTTTTTGATAAAATGGGTAAGTTTAATGGGTCCTCTAATTTTCCCTAGCAACAGTTAAAGTAAATAAGTAAGTGCACCCTTAAGGTGACTGACTACATGTTCTTTGGAGAAAAAAATGAGAAATGAGCTTTAATCATGTAATTCCAAAAGTCACAGGACAGAAATATAATTACCATAGCTGGAAAGGGCACATCAAAATTAGTAAAACTATGAAGTTTGAATGAAGTAACTTTCAAACTCACAAAGATATGAATTTTCCGAAATCGAAATTTTGTATGAAAACATTCACTGGTAGGCAAGAGATGCCTACCAGCAAAGGTTTTCTTACAAATTCACACTTTTCAAAAATTCATATTCTCACGAGTTTTGGATGTAATTCCTTCAAACTTCATTGTTTTGCTAACTTTAACATGCTCTTTCCAGCTATGGTAATTCTTTTTCTGTTTCACGAATTTAAAAATACCTGATAAAAGCTCATTGTTCAATCCACAATTCTCTGGAATGAAATTTAATGCTGGTTTCAAAAATGAAAAGTAGAATGGGTGTCATTGAGTGGCTGCCTATTTGCGGGTTTTTGAGCTAAAAAACATGCCCCAGAAGTAATTAGAAAAAAAATACAATTCCCAAAATAATAGCTCTACAAGGACAACAATCAGACAAAATTTAGCCACTGGTATCTTCTCTGTAATAATATAATGACTCAACTATACCTTCATTTCTTGACTTTTGTAAATAAATTGAAAAAAAAAAACATTAAATGGCACTCCAGAAAATTGTGGTTTGAACAAGTTCCATCATTATTCTTCTCCAAAGTAGTCAGTCACCTAATTTGAATGATACATAGAGCGATAACACTAAAATCGTGAAACAAGTACTAACTAAAAAGTACAAATAGTACTAATGAAACAATAGAAAACAAAGGGTTTTGCTACTATTTGTCTCTATTTAGTTGCTAAGTTATTTCACGGTTTTAGTGTTATCGCTCTATAGCAGTCTTACAGGGTATTGAAGAGGAGTGAATAAATTTAAGACTCTTAACACAAAATAATGTTTAATAATTGCAACTTAGTAACACTTTTTCTCTTAACACTTTTCCCGATTGATTTATATATGAAACTCAAAGATTGTTTAAAAAAGGAATAAACAATTTTAATAATGTATATGAGGTATATTAACACCTGAGGAATACAGTGAAATAAGATCTCAGTTTGAGTTTTGAGTTTTAACAAATTGTGAGTATTATGAAATGAAAAATATTGAGTTACATTGACTGTTTTAGAGGAGTTTTCATTAATGCATTAAAACAATTTTAGTGCAATGTGGTCTTTAGGGTAATACACCATAATTTCCTTGTGTTTTGTTATCATTCAACCGTTAAAGTTTTGTTAATAGACACTGGTTGACAGGTTAATGAAAACCAATCTAAAGTAAACTGCAGGTATTAATGTCTCGGAAATTATTAATATTACTAACTCAACAATGCAAAGCAAAATGGAAACAACTAATAGACTTATACGTAAATACTAAATACTTATAAATTAGAGTACAAACACCAAAAGTGTGCAACATAAATAGCACCAAATACTGCTATTTTATGCCAACTGTATTATTTAATTAGTGTTATTTAGTATTAAATAATGCAAACTACTTCACACTTTTAGTGTTTGTACTCTAGTTTGTCCTTCTTTCACTAATAGTGATTTTAAAAGTTTGACCTGACATGATTTGGGTGACTTCTTTTTCTGTGAATCTATTAACACAACAATGTAAAGCGAGATGGAGAAAGCTGATAGACTCATAAATACTGCTAATTAGTTTGTCCTTTTCACTAAGGAGCTGTTTATATGGAGGTGAGCCAGCCTGGTAAGTGAGGTGAATTCTTTTGTTTCCTTTTCGCTGGGGGCCAGAGAACAAAAGAAGTCAGACTGCTTATGAGGCTGGCTTGCCTCCACATAAACAGCCCTTAACAGTGATTTTAAAAGTTTGACCCAACATGATTTGGATGACCTCTTTTTCTGTGATTTGATTATTAACACAACAATGTAAAACAAGATCGAAAAAGCTGATAGACTTATAAGTAAATCTGCAAACATTCAGAGATTGTTTCCATCACAATATGATTGTGATTCTTGTGGTTTCAAGGTGATAGCGATGAAACATCTTTTTGAACAATTTTTTATTCAGGGTATTTTTTTTTTCATCTTTTTGTTTTGTTTTGTTTTGGTTTTTTGTTGTTGTTGTTTTTTGTTTTTGTTTTTTTCATTTTTGACAAAGAAAATGTTTAGATAAGGTAGAGAATTGAATATAAAAGAAATTTCAATAAGAAAGAAGATCACAGTGGTTGATCTGAAAGCACCAGTTGATCATAATAAAATATCTTACTATAATTTGGGATTCCTCTGTTATTGGTCAGACAATTAGCTATCGTGCAAGGTTGTCATACCTTTCACTAAAGTCTACTACTGGATCTGTATTTATGTATACAAAAACAACAACAACAATAAAAAAACACTACTCATTTGAAAGCTGGTTTCATGTGATTCCTTACAAGTTTTAGTAACTTCCTTTAAAAGTTTGACCTGACATGATTTGGATGACTTCTTTTTCTGTGAATCTATTAACACAACAATGTAAAGTGAGATGGAAAAAAACCTGACAGATTTACAAGTAAATACTGCTAATTAGTTTGTCCTTCTCACTCACAGTTAATTTAAGAGTTTGGCCTGACATCTTTTGAATCAGCTCTTCTTCTGTAAAATCTGCAAGTACTTTACCAAATCTATTCTGCAAAAATGTGTTCATAACTGTACCTAGTGCAGTGTATATTAACAGATTGGAGGTCACTGCATCTTTAACTACTAGTTTTGAGACTGATGAATCTTGACGTTCAGTAACAAGTGTTGTCAGTTTGCATTTGGGACACTTAACAGTACTGATATCACTTTGATCTTTTAACTGAATCTTAGTATTACACATCAGACAGCTTTTGTATTGAGAGATGTTAATTGCCACAAGAAACACACATAGTTCTTTGCCATATAAGCATATATTTTCTTCTGTTACAGTACTTTCAATATCTGGTATAGGTTTGACAGTTGTGTATTTTGTAGTGGAAATATATTTTTGGTCATTGAAAGTTCGTACACTAAGGTTTTCTAAAATATAAGATTTCCCTATCTCTATGTAAGTGACGTCTTCCCAGACAACTAGTTTTATGGTCTTTTTTTCATCAGCTATGAGGTAATCAGTTTTCTTTAACATGTTTCCTCTCACATTAACTTGTTCTGTGCACTTTTTCTCGAGAACCTTACATTTTATAGAAATAGATTGGAAATCAGAAATGTTGATTATGTCTGATACTTCATATGAGGTCTGAGAAAATTTTTTGTCATGAGTATAACTCACTGTATTAGGTAGGATACGGGATTTCTTTCTGATTATGTATTCCTCTTCTGTTCCACGAGAACGTTTAGTAGAAAGTTGAAGATTGTCAATACTAATTGACATTTTTTTGTCTTGAATTTCTTTGAAAGTTCGTCTTTTTTCAGGAGAGTAACAAAGGGCTCTGATTGCCTTTGTTGGTGATGTTTGAAATTGAAACTCAAAGTAGGTACTTCCGCTGTTTGGTGATCTGATATCACTGACTTTGTGAACAAATCCAGTCAGTTGACTCGGGTCATCAGTGTTGTGAAATGAAGGTCTATAAAACATGATTTTGAGTAAGAATACTGTTCATGCATTTATAATCAAACTCATTAATAATTGATGAGAGAAAAAACAGAAACAAGGTCTTGATAGAAAATATTTTGTTCAATCAGAGTTTTGTCTAGTATTCAAGGTTTCAGAAAATTCAAGTTGGTTTCAAAATGATCATATAATACAAGCACGAGTCGATTTGATGAAATATAAGGGAAATTTATCGATTCAGAAATTACATTTTTAAAAACTATGATAGACAATTCATATCTTCTACTAACTTAGATTTTACTTGTTTACTGTATTTGATTTTGTATTGTTTGTACTTACTCAATCCAAGCATTTGATTTATGTGACATTTCAGAGTTATCTGAAAGTACAACCATTTTTATTTATTAATACATTTTTTCAGATATTATCAAAAATATGCTGCAACTTAAGCTGCACTACTGTTAATTACGTCATTGGTTGTCATAGAAAAATTATAGATATTTTGGTAACAGCAGATTAAATCATCTAGATAAGCAGGAAATAAGGAAAAAGAGGGGAGAGGATGTGTGAATACAGACAGCACACACATTTGAACCAGTCTTTTTGTACATGAATGTATCAATGTATTATGATATTGGCATATTGTCAGCCTACCTTCAAATTCTTCAGCAGAAGATTCTACATGTACTTCTGTTTCTTGACTGGCTTTGGTTATGTCTGCTATGTGTGAGGGAAGTAGGTGTTAACAATTCATCACCATTTGTTATAACATTTTGCTTGATGATGCAAGTCATGAATAAATAGAGAAAAGAATCAGAGGCTGCTTTGTTAACTTAATTGTATTAATCATCTAGGATGTACATGTACCTTCTGCAAATATGTCATCAAATGGTTCTGTCAAAGATTCACTTTCAACTTGTTTCTGTGTGGCCTGGGTTGTCTGTGTGATGTTAGACGCAGATGGGTCTTCTGTTGAGGAAAAATGTATTGATTTTACTTGGATGATAATATCAATCAGTACAGTCTGAACTATTTCACAGATAAATCATATTAATCATCTAGGATGCACATGTACCTTCTGGAAATATGTCATCAAATGGTTCTGTCAAAGATTGACTTTCAACTTGTTTCTGTGTGGCCTGGGTTGTCTGTGTGATGTTAGATGCAGATGGGTCTTCTGTTGAGGAAAAATGTATTGATTTTACTTGGATGATAATATTAATCAGTACAGAACTATTTCACAGATAAATCATCTATATACATGCAAGAATACATTAGTAATGCTATACATGTACATGTACCTTCTGGATGGATATGATCAAATGGTTGTATTAAAGATTCACTTTCTGTTTGTTGGATTGCTTTGGTTGTGTCTGTGTTTGTGATGTTTAAGGAAGACAGCTTTCCTGACATGGGAAAATTACCAGTTAAAATTTTGGTTGAATGATGCAATGTAAAGCAATATAGAATATCATGCTGATTCTACAATACAGTTGTATGTCAGTAATAGTATCAATGGGTATTAACCTTTTTTGTTCTTCTTGGAATGGAATTTTTTTTGGTAGTAATCTGTGTATGAATGAATATTCAAATATCAATAAAAACAGTAGCAATGCAGTAATGATGGATGATGATGTCCATATGAAATTGCTTGTGTCATAAGTTTTTGTTGGTTTTGTTTTGTTTGTTTAAATCTCAACTTACTTTTTTTATACTTGACATGTTCTTGGTTGAATAAACTAAAAATGTGGAAAAAGTGACATTGAATAAATTGCAATTTAAAACAGCAATGCAGAGGTGAAAGATTCAACTTTTGGTTTGTTTGATAACCAACTTGAGTGATCTTTGAACCTGCTCAAATTTGCAAGAGTTTCAATAATTTTTCTACAGGTGTAATACAAGTATTGCTTCAAAAATAATCAAGCATTTTTTAGTAGCTATAGACTGTTTCCTAAAATGGCTGGTGGTAAGGGGTGAAATCTTTAAAACAGAGAGTGCTAAACATTTGCTATAATTGGATCCTTGAAATTGATTGCAATACGTCATAGGTTTTCACTTGATGTTTTCCAGAAGTTTATCTGAAGAAATTTTAGACCCTTTTCCCAGAAATGATAGCTACATTGTAGGGCACTTTTTAATAACTATATTAATTACCTTAATTGGAATGTTTTGCTTTGAACTATTGCAAGCTAAAAGAGGCAAAAAAGAGAAAGCTACAATATTATAAAAATAATATGATGTATATGGAAGTATATTTTGAAATGCTATGCATTCAGAATTAGCTTACCTTTAATTCAAAGGTAGGGTGGTTGAAACTTGAATGATTAACATACAGTGTAGATCTAAAAAATGGCAAAGAATTCAAATTTAAGAGTTTATCACATATCTTAACACATAATATCATCATTGAAAACCATCTTAAAATTGATTTATGTCAAACAATCCTAAAAGTGTTAATAATAGCACAAATAGATTTATGGTCTGTGAAATATGTTTCTAATATCTCTACTTTGATATGTTCAGTAGGTATATTTGTATAAATATGATCAATACAAGTTTTGTTGTTAGTAGTGTAGGAAGACACTAACTGCTTATATCCAAAGTCATTGATGAATAGATTGTACAAAGAGGTTCTCTCTGTGGTGTTCAGCCAATTAACATTAAAATCACCAATAAATACATTGAAATGTGATGACTCAGATATTAATATTTCAGATAATAGCTGACACATGTGAGTCAATGACACACTTGGTGATCGATATATACCAAATATGTGGACATGTGGAGCAGTAATTAATCTGATAGCAGTTATTTCAACACCATTTAAATTTCTTGATTGTGGATAGCCAGGATAGAAATCTAATTTACTGTATGTTGCCATTCCACCAAATGGTCTTGCACATATATTATTGTTTGCTATTCTATCATCATTTCTAAACAAAATATAGTTCTGAATAGCATATGTGGTGTTATTATCAGATTGACTAAATCTTGTTTCTGAGAATATATTGACATCAGTGCTTGAGTAATTCAAGTCATTACGGACATCATCAATATGTCTATGCAATGACCTTGCATTTAAATAGCAGATTTTTAATGATGCTTGATCAAGATTGTAAAGAGGAGTTAGACACAACTCCAATTTAGCCTCAGTTCTTAAACGCTGCATTTCCTTGACTACAGAAACATCTACAGCTATCTTATCTTCTGAAAGGTCTGTAATATGTAAACCTTCTATAGTTGTGACTCTACTCAAGCCTACATAATGGATATGAGGTCTTGATGTGTTAAAATTGACAACTATTTTTGTTTGAGTAGAACCCTGTGACCTGTGGATGGTCTTAGCAGCAGCAGGCCTTAGAGGAAACTGTCTTCTCACTATCTGTATTGTTCTATTTCTACCCACAGCAAACTGCGATGTAACAGATTTGATAGGTGTCCATCTATGATCAATGCCTTGTACATATAAATGTCTATTTTCATGTCTAGTTTTCTTGCCAACATCAGCATAGTCAAACTGTACCCATATAATACCTGATGGTTTATTTGCATCTTGCAACTGAATGAATTTGATCACATTACTAGCACCATTTGTCAAACCATCATCTGTTCTTATGTTTAGAGAAATATCTGTTCTTTCACCGACTGAAAGATTTAATGCTGTATATAATTGACTGGTTTTATTTGGTTGATCGACTGGAATTTGCTGCATTATTTTATCTCTTAAAGCCTGGGTTGAAGCTCCAATTACACTGTCATGTGCTTTGATGGTATACTTCGGACCAGCCATAATATGATGAACTCTATCGTTAAAGCTGTTTACTTTAGCATTTTGTATAAAGAAATGAGGGGCGTCTAGTGGATAATTCCTGTCAGTGGGTTGTATTAACCTCTCTGAATTTTATGATATCCTGTGGAGTATGTTTACCCTCTCTCAACCTATTTAACATTTCTGCAAACAACTTACTCTCTCTTTGTCTCATTATTTGTTTTAATTCAAACATCTTAAAATGTTCTTTCCAAAGGTTAGGGGCTAGAATGCTATATTCAGAATTATCTATGTCTTTAAATATATATCCATCCATGACTGGTTTCAGCTGGAATAGATCACCTATAGCAACAATACTGACACCACCAAAGGGTGATGCTACCTTTAATGTCCTTAAGTCTATTGTTAATTTGCACATGAAACATACTATTACCAACCATGGATATCTCATCTATGAATATCAGTTTGACTGCTCCTAGCTTACATCTTAAAGTATTTAGTCTACTTGAATCAAGTTTTTTATAAGTTTTCAAGGAATGGAAGGCAGATATTCCCAGAGCTGTATGTATGGTGTTACCCTTAATATTATAAGCAGCTGTACCAGTAGGTGCTAACATTAATACCATTACTTCATGAAAGTCCACTCCAGATCTAGTATTATAGTATTTAATGGAAGCCTGATATAATGCTTTAGTTACATTTGACTTGCTAACTCCACCTCCTCCACTCAGGAAACAGTAGAAGGGTTCATCAGAGGTTTTAATCTTATGAAGGACATGATAAAAAAACTCTTTCTGTTCTATGTTTAACTTTTCAACCATGTCTCTATAGTCATCATCTGGCAATTCATTTCGAATTAATGGCTCATAGTTTGCAAGAACTGATGGAATTCCTATGTCATCAGATAAATTATAATTCTCATTGAAATCTGGTTGTAAGTCTTTGTTGCCCTCTGCATTATCTTGAAGCTCAACATTTTGAGTACATGGTGCTATCAAATCATATTCGTCATCTGCATGTTCCATGCTATTGACACACTCTTGTAATTCATTAAAATCTTCATTGCATTTAATATATTGATTCATTTGCTCTCGTAATTTAGGAGCTAATAGAGAGTAGTACTCTTCATAAGTCGAGAAATTACCGATTAGATCTTTTTCTTCATCCCTCCAAGCAGTAAACAGCATTATGAGTTCACGATAATGCTTTTCAGGGTCAACTTCTTTATTAAACCATACACTTCGAATAACTCTAGCTTTTGTTCTCTTCTTGTTTTTCTTGTTTGTGTTTTCATTGGATCTATCATCATCATCATTCAGATCATTAACAATGTCCTCCAATAAAAGATTATCACTATCAAGTTCATTTGATGGCTTAATGTATGGTTTCTTTTCATAATCATACCAAGCAACCCAGTCTGCTAGTGTAACATGTTCAAGATTAGCTGAACGTTTAGTGTATCTTTTAATCAAACCACTAGTAAATATCTCTTCACAATCATCATCCATCTCCTTTATATCACTTAAAGGTTTTAAAAGTTCTACTCTCTCATTGGGAGGTGAGGTATTAATGAATACAACCTGTCTAGAAGCTTTACGCATTGGAAGTTGTAACACTAAATAAACTGCTTCTTGTGCACTGATTTCAACATTATTTAAGAACTTACTTCCAATATCTCTGACCTGTTGTTTTATACTAGAATTCCCATTTCGTGCTTCAGCACAAGCCTGTCGCAAGAGTTCACTCATACCTTTTTGAGCTTTAGAGATATAATTAGCTATGTATACAGCACATGCATACACATCTAATACAAACTGTATGTCCATATTAGCTCTCCATGCTGTTAGGCAAGCTGGATTGTAATTGTTTATTGAGGATAGTTGAATCTACACTCATTCTTTGATTTCTTACGGCATGTATGAGAATGTCTATGAATCTGTCTATTAACTAGTTCTGCCAATTCAGGATTATCTGTTGGCATTTCACAAGTAATTATGTTGTCAATAAAAGCTGTCACTTTGTTGTCAGCATCTTCTCCAAATTCGGGAGCTTTTTGTATCCATACTAACATATGAATATGAGGTGAACCTCTCTGTTGGTATTCTACTCTGTAAAACCAGTCTGAAATTGGTCCTAATGGTTCAGCACTAGTCAACAGGAAATGCCTGAGAAAGCTATTAACCTGATAGTCAAAGTGTCTTGCACAAGTAACTGGATCACTTTGAATAAGCCTACATTTATCTTCCCAGTTCAGGTTCTTAAGTTCATCATCACTATATTGCTTATGATCAACAAGGCTACCAAGTATTCTTAACAGATGTATCCATTGTGTTTCTGCTGATGAGAAACTGCAAAATAAAGTAGCAGTACCTAGCTGTCTTATCATAGTTAATAAATCTCTTTTAGCCTTTTCAAAATATGGAGGTGATCCCCTTAAAGCTCTCAAGAATTTGTAGCCTTCATCATGATGGACTAATTTTTGTAATCCCCCTTGTTGTTTTAGATCACCAGCTTTCAATGATTTATCATTACTATGACATTTCCTAAGAGCAACCTGTGATTTCCCTAAAAGAATTTTCATCTGAAGTTTCTTTGCTTTGTAAAAAATGTTTTCAATATTCATTGCAGCTCTTCGGTCTGACATTCTTAATTCTGATTTACAAATATCACTGTAGTGAACTTTGACCATGCGTTGTTTAATAATAGGTCTCTTTTTTCCAAGAAATATTCCTGGATATGCTAACTCTTCAGAAAATTCATCTCTAAATACACTCAAAGGTTTATTACCCTCTGCTGGTGCTAAATTAAGAATAGCCTGTCGCTCATTATCATCTACAAAATCTGATGGTGTAAGTAAAGTATCAGTGACTCCTGCAGGAATTTCTGCATCTTCTTCAATCCAATTGTCTTCACAATCATTTTCATCATTACCTGATTCATTGTTTTTTTTCAAAATTATTTAAAAATATATTGTCTTCCTCATTTTTGTCACTGTTTACAACTAAATGTTCATTGTACCCATTCAACCAGTCTAGATTCATTACAATGCCTTCTTCTTTGTAAAGTTCACTGTTGTTGATAAGCCATATTGCAGCTTCAAAAACTTTACTTGGTCTAACTGTTAATGATAATGCACTACTTTTATATTGTAATCTCCGTTTTAGATTCACTTTAATGGTAGCCATCTCATTAGGTAACCTTGGCAACATAGTAACAGTGTGGCTAACATCAGCAGGTACATTTACAATATTACCATGTATCTTAAACTGCTTTCCTCTAGGGGCTTGCATAAGTTTTTGAAAAGCAATTCGTGGGGCCAGTAATCTACACTCTAATTCATTCAGATCAAAGAATGGAGGTTTATTGGGAAATCCCATACCGTTAGCTATAGCACATGGCGGAAGTTTGTTTTTTCTTAAATGACTGAAACATGTTTGACAGACCCATTCAATATCATTGACACTTGTCTTACCACTGAGATATTTAGAAGTATCATAATTCTGTTCTCTCAGTTTATTTGCCTGCATTACACTGTTTATACCATAGCTGATCACAGCATGAACAAATATAAAGAGGACCTTGAGATACCAGTTCATGAAACTTTTTAATATAAAAATTAACATCTTTTTCTATTTTCTGTGCTGAAGCTTTAGATGCTCTATAAGTTCTCATGTATTCATTAGACTTTTCTTTTTGTGCTTTTGAAGACATACGTTTTCTGTAGTTCTGTTTATAGATCCTATGTTTTTCCCTTTCTTGATCTGATGACTTTTTTGCTCTATAGTTTCTCATGTACTCAGCCATTTTAGATTTCTTATCTGGACATGTAGCTGATATTGATTTATTTTTCAAATTAGACTGGATATTCACATTTTCAATGTTACTTTGTGATTTTTTGTCCTGAATATGGTCTGCTTTATCATAATTGGTCTTTCTTTTTTTAAGATTTTCTACAAACTTACCAGATATTGCAGCAGAGCCTAATATAACACTCTGATTTTCATTATTAGAGTTTTGAAATGAAGTTGGGACTGTTGAGACATAATGAGCCTCATTAACATGACCTAAACATATAGACCTTAGATTCTGTACTAGTGTATTGATAGCTTCAACAACAGTTATTTCTGAAAATAGCTCACTAGATTCTATAATGTTTATCTTTAAATTCAACGAATCTGCAACAGCTTGTATTACTACATGATCAGCCCATGTACCCTGCAAAGACATACTGGACAAATATTGTGACCAAGATCTATCTAGAATACTTTCAATAAATCGCTCAGGATTATTTCGCAAATACTGTACAGCTATTGCTCTTATTTCTAAGTGATGACTTGGATCACCATACAACTGGTGTGATACTGATTTAAAAAAACAATCACCTCCACCACCTACATCTAACGCTCTTAAACCATGACTGTACAGTCTATAATTCAGTAAAAAATCAGCACTGGTATTTGATATTAATGCTAATGAGCTTAAATTATTTGTAACTGGACCTGGATTTAATTCCACATCCCCAGACAATAAAATATTTCTTTGTGATACATAACATGTGACTCTAGACCTTTTAGTATTAGCAAAATGTGCATTATAAAAAGCATCTTGCTTTCGAATATACATGACATTCCACAATTTGTAATTCATAGCAATACTATAAAGAATGGATGAAACAGGTGATGAACTCTTTAAAGCCTTTTTTTGTTTCTTTCTTAATTTTCTTCTTTTTAGAGATTGAAGTATTTTCTTTAATGATATTCTGGATGGCTCTCTACTTCTAAATCTATGTGTTTT
Organism: Telmatactis stephensoni; assembly: GCA_029948255.1. Lineage (NCBI taxonomy): Eukaryota > Metazoa > Cnidaria > Anthozoa > Actiniaria > Isophelliidae > Telmatactis > Telmatactis stephensoni. Next base: position 32,240 of record JALIZF010001346.1, read on the forward strand.
AACAAGGCGTGGCATGATTACTAAATGTGATCTAGATCTTATATCATTATTTATTACTTTCCTCTCAACTGAACCAGGCATAGCTTTCAATGGTGCTTTTAATGAAACACAATTCACACTATCAAACATAGAAATTTGTTTGACAACGTCATCATCATCATCAGAATCTTCTTTTTCTATAAGCACACCTAATGTGCTCTGCATTACATAACTTCTCTCCTGGATATTATTCGTGTCCCGAAGGACTTCATTGGCATCCCGAAGGATATTATTCGTGTCCCGAAGGACTTCATTGGCATCCCGAAGGATATTATTCGTGTCCCGAAGGACTTCATTGGCATCCCGAAGGATATTATTCGTGTCCCGAAGGACTTCATTGGCATCCCAAAGGATATTATTCGTGTTCCGAAGGACTTGATCATTTGTGTCCCGAAGGACATTGATGTTCTCCAAACAGAAGGATATTATTCGTGTCCCGAAGGACTTCATTGGCATCCCGAAGGATATTATTCGTGTCCCGAAGGACTTCATTGGCATCCCGAAGGATATTATTCGTGTTCCGAAGGACTTGATCATTTGTGTCCCGAAGGACATTGATGTTCTCCAAACAGATATTCTTCGACTCTTGCTCCACCAGCTGGTCAATATAAGGTTTTCTAATAGTGAAACAAGCCTTTTCAATAATCAAAGGTATAATACTATTGCATGATAGTTGAGGATTGAAAGCTGCTTGATGGGTCGCTTGACGATGGTTGTCAAACAAATATCTTGATTTAACGTTCATCTTTCGAATCAAAACTCTTGAAAAAGCTCCCAAAATCCTGAAAGATTCTTTTAAATCAATCTTGGCGCACATTCGCTGAAAGACATGCCTGGTTATATCGGAAAAATGAAGACGAAACATTGCTACTCACCTTTGAAATGTTTTCTTCTCAACTTCGTTGACCACATGGAAAAAAGAGCCTGCACTTCATACGTTGTGAATACGTTTGGTCAGCGGATTGTTCGTACTTTGTTCGTAGAAATATAAACATCATAGTTTGCAATAAACCCTAAGTGTTTTTACTCGAAAAGCAGAGTTAAATGGAATGTTAAACATTTAACCATTGTAAAATGGAAAAACTTCCTTTTAAAAGTCGTAAATCAAATACAAAAAATATTGGCTAATGCTCGGATTTATTTCGTGCGACCAGCCGTTTCCCATCGTAATCACTTCAGATTTCAGAGTTTACGGACTTACACAGGTGATGGCATTATGGTTGCTTGGCTACTAAGCCAGCAACCACAAAAATGAAACTGTCAATGAAGACATGGTCAGCATTTTGAAGCAGATCCAGTCATACCTCCCAAAAACCCCAAAAGGTGACGACTTTGACAACCAGATAGTGGCAGGTGACCAGCTGTCTTTAGAGAGAGCAGTAAATGTCATTTCATCTGTTTCAAACGGTTACACACCAGAAGACAGACTGGAAGGCATGCGTTTCTGCCAATTAATAAGTTTATAAGCTCTTAGTGAAATTTCAAGTCGCTGGAAATCCAACTCATTTACGCTTAGATCGAAAATAAACAGTAGCAAAAGACACTAGAAGCCGTACAGACACAAGATATAATTGGAAAATTAAACGAGACTTACCTGTAAGTTGAAGTTTGATTGAGATTCTACCGTAGCATTTGCAGGAATGAGGAGGTCACGTGAGATAGCAAGCATTGTGTATCCGAGCTCAGTCTTTAAATTGGTTTTGGGTGAGTTTGAAGGCAGTACATATGGGCACTGTAGTAACCCAAGGGCATAAATATTAGGGCATGGGTGGGATGTGACCTCCTCATTCCTGCAAATGCTACGGTAGAATCTCAATCAAACTTCAACTTACAGGTAAGTCTCGTTTAATTTTCCAATTCTACCTCGCATTTGCATACAATCGGAGGTCACGTGAGATTTCAAAGCTCAAGGCTCCCAAAATCAACACACATAGCCCATAAAGCAATAGTATGAGATGTTTTATGTGACACTTTGAAACATACAATGGCTGTAATACAACATATTTGTTATATATTAAACTCAGCTTGAGTACAACAGGTAATGTTTAAGTCTAAATTGAGGTTTAAAGACTCAATGTCAGTTATTTAGTTAAAACTGCTTCAGCAAATTTGTTCTCTCTATGAATGGGTCTGTTGTAGTATTTGGCAAACACTGAGTCTGACCGCCATCCAGCTGTGGTCATTATGTCCTGAATGGGAACATCTGCAGCTTGAGCTGCGGAAGTAGATGCTGATCTGGTGCTGTGGCTTTTAAAAATATCAGTGTTTATACCAGCTGTCTTCATGGTCTGTTTTAACCATCTAGATATGGTGTCTCTAGACGCTGGTCCATGAGGGCGTGCATGGCAAATCAGGAGCTGCCTGGTATTCTTACGAAGGCTAGCTGTTCTTGCAATATAAGCATTTAGTAAATTCACAATTATACAAAGTCTTTTATCTAAACTGTAACGTTGAAATACAATGGGAAACAAGTGTCTGTTCCTTCCACCACTCCTACTTGTCTGTTTGAGGCATGAGGTAATTCTAAAGGAGTATTCATCAGGTAGTACTTTCATGTTATCCAGGGATAACTTTTGTAATGTTTGTGTTCTTTGTGCTGACACTAGTGCCATTATCATTACCATCTTCATTGTGAGAAGTTTAAGTGATAGGTCTTCAGTAGCTGGTAGGCCCTTCAGATAGTCAAGTACTTGTTGAGGGTCCCAGGTGTCTAGATATCTTGGTAATGCAGGATTTAGATTGAACAGCCCTGACATGAACCTGCAGACTATGGGGTGACTTCCTACTTTCACCCCATCTATCATGATAAAGGTTGAAAGAGCACTCCTTGCTGTTCCTACAGCACTGTAGCCAATCTTTTTGGACAACTGAGTCAGAAATTCTAACACCTGTTGTAGATTAGGATGGAGCTGGTCAACATTGTTTTCTTTACAGAAATCCACCCATGATGAAACATATGTCTGGTATTGTTTGTGAGTCCCTTCTCTCCATGACTGTAGTATAATGTCAAGGGGTTCCCCAATTACTCCTTGATTGGTCAAGGCAGACTTGACACAAGACAGCCAAGGAGTTTTAGTTTTGGATACAGTGGGTGTACTTCCTCTGGACTGTAAGGTAGAGTCAGGGTCTGACTGTGATTCTTGATCTTTATGGGCTGATCCTGAAGCATTTGAAGTAGGCGTGGATACCAGAACTGTGTTTCCCATTGCGGAACTACCAAAATTGCAGTTGTTCTGTTTAACTGTATGTGTTGTAGGACTTTGCCTATAAGGCTAAAAGGAGGAAAACAATATATCAGTTGATATTTTGACCAGTCAATAGTGAAAGCATCAATGGCTACTGCTCCTGGGTCAGGCTTCCAGGCAATGTATTTTTCAATCTTATAATTTAGCCTGGAAGCAAACATATCCACTTCAGGCCTTCCCCACTTAGCTGTCAAGCTCTGGAAAGAGACTGGGTCAAGGGACCATTCAGTATTGCCATAAAACTCTCGGCTAGCTCTGTCAGCTTCTGTGTTCAGTTTGCCTGGTAAGTGGGATACTGACAGTGTTAACTCTCTTTCTCTACACCACATCATAATTTCTCTAGTTATTTCATTGCATTGTGACGAATGTGTACCTCCCATATGTCGGAGGTATGAGACTGCTGTAGTATTGTCACACAATATTTTGATGACCTCCCCCTGCATGTGGCCACAAAGGGCTTTCAGTGACAGAGACACTGCTTTAACTTCTAAGTAGTTAATGTGGTTTTGTGATTCTTCTGCTGACCATCTGCCCCTTGCTATAGCCTTTGAGCCCTCAATTACACCACCCCATCCCTTAAGGGAACTGTCCGTTTTAAGGGTTATAGTTGGTGGCTTAGAGGATATGGGGCTAGGACAGTGGTCAATGTCTGTGATCCACCACTCCAAATCCTCTCTAGCAAGAGGTGAGATAGTCATTTCACCATCTAGATTCCAGCCATTAACCTTCAATGAAGCTGTCTTATCATTTTCTAGGGATCTGTAAAACAGTGGCCCATAATATACCCCAGGGAAAGAAGCCACCATGAGACCCACAACTGATGCAACCTCTCTTATGGGTACAGGCTCCTGAAGATTCATTAGAGCAGAGCATGCATTTTTTATTTTGTTTGCTTTCTCGGCCAGCATGGATATTTCCATTGTGATTGAGTTCAATTTAAAGCCCAAGAACTTGACCTCTTGGGTAGGCTTTGTCACTGATTTACTATCATGAACGGTAAAGCCTAAAGACTGAAGCAAACAAATTGTGTCATCTATTTGTTTTTCAAGTTCCTGTGGGTTGTCAGCAAGAAGGAGGATGTCATCAATATACCCAACTAAGTGGTTCCCTTTTGATCTAAGGGATGCATACACCGGTTTCATCAGCTTAGTAAACACTCTTGGTGCACTTGATAAGCCATTTGGCAAACAAGTGAATTCATAAAGACAGTTTTTGAATACAAATCTAAGATATTTTCTGTGTTCAGTGGCTATAGGTACTGAATAGTACGCATCCTTGAGATCAAGTACTGCCATCCAAGACCCTGGTCTTAGTAACTCGGCCGCAGACTGTAAAGATTCCATTTTAAAATGCTCGTATGTAACATACTCATTAAGCCTTTTTAAATTCAGGATGAGTCTATGAGATCCATCTTTCTTTGGTCTTGTAAAGACCGTTGAGATAAATTCATCCTTACAATGAGAAGTTTCTACAATAACCTGTTTCTTGATTAATTTATCAAGTTCAGTAGAAATTATTTGTTCTTCACCCCTAGAAAACCGAACACACGGTGTTTCAGTTTGACAAGGAGCAGTGTCAAAAGGTATATGATAGCCAGTAATGATCTCAAGGATGTTACTGTCAGAGGTCAGTAGCTTCCAATTAACAACAAAATTAACTATGTTGCCAGCTTTAAAATTATTTATGGCACTTACCAGCTCATTAGAGCTGACTTGTGTTTCCTGAGTTACTTGGATTGTTGTTGTTGTTTTGTGATCTTGTGAGCTTCTTTTCTCTTCCAGGGCTTGTAGCCCTGGCCTCTGAAGTTTTTTGAGTTTCTCTGTGAGTATTTGTTGCTTGCATAGGAGTAAGATCCAGTATTATTACTGCTATTTTGACCTTTTGCTTGAAGCTTGGCTCCAATTTTATTCTGATCTCCTATGTCTTTCAGTTGTTTCTGAAGATCGTCGCCAAAGAGCATATCAGAGAAGGGAATCTGAGGAGAGCATAACGATGCGTAATCCTTCCCTATGTCTGATTTCATGAGCTGTTTTCGTTGAATGTTTATTTCGTAGTTGGCATGAGTCAACAAAGATAGGGCTTCTAGGCCCATTTTCTTCATTTCCTGCATCTGCTCTTTGTCCAATCGTCCTGTCATGGACAGGTCAGTCATGCGTGCGACAGGTATGATCCCTTTCACTAGGGCTTGTTGTATTTTATACATGTGCATGTCTCTTTTTTTCGTGTATTCTCTGAGTTTACGCCAAATGCCTTGGTTAACCCGTGTGGGTTTAACAGTTTGGCAGTTTCCTGGCCTCTCTTGACGATCTATTTTGTCTTTTAGGGCCTTGTCTGACATACGATGTCTGAACATTTTATCGACCAGTTTGGCAAGCTGTTTGTTGTGAAGTTTGGCCCCGACAAGATCGTCCGACTCGTACTCTTTTTGTAGCTCAGAGAGCGTATCGTCATTTGAGTCATCCGAGTCGTGGTCGCCATCTGACACACCGGTATTTTGCTTCAAATGCTCATTCATGAGTTCGGTTGTGTCATTCTCAATTGATTCTGAGGGGGACTTGCCTTCGCTCGTGGAGCGTGAAGCATCATGGCGACGCTTTTTGGCGGGAAAGCTCTCGGTATCATTGTTTGGCCGCTTAGCCGGCCCTTTCCCTTTCCCCTTCACGGAAGGAGTATCTTCCTTCTGAACCATTTGTTTTGTTAAGTTCAGAATGGCTGCTGTTAGTTGTTTTATTTCAGAATTGCTACCATCTGTAGTATTTTGATGTTTGGACGGCACGGCCGTCGCTCGTTGTGTACCCAGTTGTGTAGTCTTGGTTTGATCTTTAGGACTCGCAGACTTGCCCTCTTCATGGTCAGAATCCAGGTCCACTTCTTCAGTCGGCTCTACAAGTGATAATTTGTCCTCTATGTTCATCTTGCGTAGCAGAAACGCGATATTTAACAGAATATTTGACGTGAGTTCTTTGAATCGAGCCTATCGCTCGGACACCAAACTCGCACTGAGCTCGGATACACAATGCTTGCTATCTCACGTGACCTCCGATTGTATGCAAATGCGAGGTAGAATTCCATAGCAATAACATTAATAAGGCTAACTTTAGGAGGCAAACTATGGGGTTATTATAAGCTTAAATTCAATGTAGAGGTAGTAGTAACTAAGTAGTAGTGAATGTCTGCCTCTTACTATAACCTTATCTTCCCTCCCCTGGGAGATCATATCTATATGGAATAAAGTTACACAGAGATAAAAATTTGATTTAAGCAATAAACAATTGATTTCCGTGGTTTATCGGGGAAATAAACCACGTGGGATGTTGGGAGAACACGAGAAAAGGCCTAAAAAATCACGAGCTGTAGGCGAGTGATTTTCGGCCTTTTCGAGTGTTCTCCCAACATCCCAAGTGGTTTATTTCCCCGATAAACCACGGAAATCTATCGTTTATTGCTTTTATAATATAGCGGAAAATAATTATAAGCAAAAAACTAACATTTAAAACCAAATTTCGCAGATGAAAATATCAATTCTCCTAAGAATCATGAGAGAGCCAATAAGATTGCTCATTACTTCGAGATTGAGATACAACGAGCGTTGTGATTGGCTTGATTTTGAAAATGACGTCATCGACGTCCTTTGCGAAGAGACAAAAATGGTGTTGAAGAAGGTTGACATGAAAGTTGTGAACAACAAATTTGCTCTTTTGAGGTACTTTTCTATACTTTCTTCTGTCTAAGCATACATGTTTTCACTGAAAAAATTTTTTCCTTGTATGTGCAAAAAGTTTTAGGCGGATTAAGTCCTTTTTACAGACTTTTTTAAGCTTTAAAGCTTTGCCGTAATTTCGATGCTCTGAAAGTGAATGCTTTGAAGCATAAATTTGCCTTTTTGCTCCTCGTGTTTTTATTGGCTTATTTGTACATGTGTACGTTTTGTTCACAGAAAAAAATATGTCAGAATTGCAGATATTTCAAAGGCAATTGAGTAAATTTAACGGCCTTCAACTATCACTTGTAAGTTTGAGAGTTTTTCCACGCTGTTGCTCTCTTGCTTGTTGTCATCAAAGCTGTAATAACAGTCTGCTGAAAGGAACTATATTTTATCAAGGAAAGTAACTTGTTAATACAAATATTGTTAATAAACTTATTGTTCTTATAATACTGCCTGAATTTTTGAGAATTATTTGTTTTGTGAAAAACTATCCAAAGTTTCATACACAATTTCAGGTTTGCTCTTATCAGTCGCTTTTCATTGCAAAACATCAGGTTCTAGTGAAAGTCGTGAACTGTGACTTGCTAATATATCAGAAAACAATAAAAAACGTATTTTATATTGAACATTCTTTTGTTTTTTATCTTTTTTTACGGCAGAAAGAAGCGTTGAGCCGTGGTTTATTTTTTTTAGCCAATCAGAGCGCTCGTTAGAAAAAAGCTATATTATAAAGGTATATAAATCTACCATCTGGGTCAAGTGAGGTATAAATTTATGGTAAAAGCTTTATTACATGCAGAGAAAACAATTATTAATCAAAAAGAAACCAGTGGATTAATGTGCTTTGAGACACCTAATAAACCTTACTAACAGTTTGTTTATTTGTTGATGTGTTTTTCAGCTGATATACAAGAGATTTTACTCCACAAAGTCAGAGAAGGATGTATGTACAATGGGATCAGATCGCACTTTGATCAACCGCCGAACCAACCGTCGGTTTGATGACAAGCACAGCTCCCCAACCAAGTGCCCAATACCTGAGACCATATCTCAGAGCAAAAGCTTGAAGTTAAAGTATCTACTACAAGTATCTCTCCTTATAGTAGATAGTTTTTTGTCTTGCAACAACTCTTTCAAAAACCTTCTTGAAAGTATTGTGCAAGTTCAAGAAACACATGATGCCCAAGACCAACAGCCACGTACTGCAGATGGTAGATTCCCCTGTAGATTCCCTGGATGCCGGGTGTCTTTCCAGTTTGATGGTGCCAGTAGACGAAAGCATGAGATGAAGCATAATCCTCCTCCTGAAATCACAGCTGTCAACACAAAGAAATCATCTGAAAATGCAAAACCTGGAAGTAAAGAAATCAAGGAAAACACAGATGATGTTTATACATACAATTGCGCTTTGCTGGCTGATGGTTTGTTGTTCTTAAACTTCCTTGACACTGTAAAAGAAGGTGATGGCATGCGACTTATGAGGCAATACAAATACATGATGCTCTACTGCAGAGCGGATGGTCAAGGAAGCCCTAAGTATGCCCTGGAATGTCTGTACCAGTCATTTCTTGTCGAATCCCTGTTGTCATCCAGAGATTGTGAAAGATTCGTGTGGAACCGAACTGTGAACACTCATGGTGGAACTGGTAACAACATAGCTCATGATCTGGAAGTTGAGCACAGCAATAGATTTGTCAAAACAAGTATCAAGAACCTTGGCCCAAATGTGTCAGAACCAGCAGTGACCAGAATTTGTCGATCCGAGAAGTCATTAAGAGCCATTCTAGACAACGTTGACCAAAGTTTAAAGCGTGGTAGAAGATCTGGGAAGCATACAAAGAGTTCAGAGGAAGCAGATCTTGATGAATTGGTAAAGCGTGCAATAAATGAGGATGTTTTCACAAAACAAGTCAACCGTAAATATAGCCACTTTACAAACTTTGAGGTAGATCCATTCAAAAACTTGGACATGTCTTCAATGTACCAGTGGATCAACAAGCACAAAGATAACTTAGAGCGTGGCATCAAAGCTCGTTAGTTCACATTAGGTTGATTTTCTTTGATGAAATCATTTAAAGTCCTTATGATGCATATCTTTTTATTTTCGAACTTAGTTCCTTTTTTGAGAGCATAGTGAAGATCTTTTTATCTGGGTTTTCCTTACCCCATATTTGCCGAGATATGAAGGTTTCAAATGTCAAAATGCAAATTTGATGACGCAAGAGGAGGCAACACAACAACTTCATGGATTTTACAAAAAGATGACTTCCATTTGAGAGCCAGATTTTTCACTAAACAACAGGCTTTGCCAATGGAAATGAGTTACAAATGGAAAAATATGAGTAATTTATCTTGTTTTGTATAATAAGTGATTACTCCTCTTACATCATCAAATTTACATTTTGAAATTTGAAACCTTTATAACTCAGAAAATATGGATGGAGGAAAAACAAGATTAAAAGATCTTTACTGTGCTTTCTATCAAGAACTGAGTTTGAAAATAAAAAATTATCCATAATAGGGACTTTTTAAAAAGAGTCTAGTACCCTCAGTGTTGTGATTGTCTCTGTTCTAGTATGAAAAGGGCCTAGTACCATACATCCAACAATCACGGCCATTGGCCAAGTGGCTCTTCTTTGATCATTCACCAAAGTTCAGGTTTTGTCTTTTCCAAACATTGGATTTTAATATACCAGAAGTAACCGAAGTAACAAAATACCCACGAGAAAGCTAGCATAAAATCAGTGGCTATTCTGTGGCCAACCCAAAGTTTTTAACAATAGGCTTGTGTGTCCTGCAAACACACACTGTACAACTTGGCATACATATTGGGTGCAATTCATGTTACACTCAGCATGAGTTCCAAAGAGAGAGCACCATAAATATATCATAAAAGATACAAAACTCTTGAATTGGTTAACAATAGGCTTTATCACCTTTTATCTCTATCACCCTTTATATGTCACAAAATTTTAGGGCTCTATAAATGCCAGAAATGTAAAGAACATGTCAAACTTAGTGACCACTAACCTTTTTGAATAATCATATTTAAATTGAAGAAATGGCGAATTTTGAAAGCATGAACTATTTCACAGAGAATGTGGTGTTTTTCAAAGGAGGGGCAAAATCTGCCCCCAGTGAAAATTACCCAATCATCTTTGTAAAAATCCTTATGCTTATAAGATTTACTGCTTTTCAATTTCTAAGATAATTATCTGAAACTTTCAGTGATTACTAAGTTTGACATGCTCTGTCCTTCTCTGCCATTTATAGAGCCCTAACAATTTTTGTGATCGAAATATAAGGTGACATGCCTATTGATAGTAATAAACCAATAGTTACCAATATATTTTGAAAACTTTATTGTATTTAAAGTTTAGAAATTCTCTCAATTATATTGATTGTATTTTTGCTGTAGAAAATTTAGTATACAAAATTTTGAAATTTTGATTGCTTCAGAAGTGGAAAACATCAAACTGTTCCATTTAGTTAAATGTGATGCAAGCACGTCACTAATAATGATCACAGACAAATAGTAGTTTCAGTTTATATTCATTATTCTAATAGCTCTTAACTGTGATCCTTAAGTACATGCAGGCTTAGCCTCACTTCTGTGATAGAATAACAAGAGCCAAAATCAGAACAACCAAGAAGTGAGTTTTACGAGTTTTAACCTTGAGTTTTAAGATTACTGAATTCTAATTAACTCAAGGTGTACAAAGCCATGCATTAATTCATTTTCAATCATCAATGTTGTACAGCTGACTTCTACATTTGTAGAAGCTATTTTGTAAATACAAAAGATAGCAAAACCTCAAGTTAATATATTTATGCTTTTTAAACTTAAGAATATTTGATTTTAAGTTTGAACCAAAAACATAATGTCGAAATCATTAATTTTATGGAACAAAACAATTTCTAGTAACTTTTGATAATAATTCCATAAATTTTGTCTGAATAAAATATTTGAATGTTATGTCAAGAATTAAATGAATAATCATCCAGAACATCCATAACAGAAGCAGGAATTTCAAGGCATGACTGTTCATCATGATCACTAACTGAATCCTCAAGCTGTGAAATGCTCAGATTTTCCAAAGCAAGCTCAACAAGGGAGGTATCTTGTGCAAGTTCATCCCATTCTGCAATCCATTCATCCACTGAAAACTCATCTTCACCATTCAGCATTTCATCAACACATCCTTCATCCATTTCAAAAACATCCTCAAAGACTTCATTTATAATTTCCAGAATTTTGTATGCATGTTTCACATCCCATATTTCCACTTTCTCACAAACATCTTGCAGAGTAAATATGACTTTGCAGTTCAGTAGAACTTGAGATATTTGTACCTCGCAAAACTCAAGAAGAAACTGGGGGTGAGTTATGTTTTGAAGTTGATTTGATTGGGATGCCAACTGATTTATCAATGTCTTTTGATATTGGTCAAGATTTGCTTTGAGCATTTCTTCCTGGTCTGCAGTCACAAGTCTAGTTCTCACAGCTTCAGGTAAGTCAGATGTAGTACTTCCTGGAAATTGAGTTATTTTACTGCAGTCAGAGGCACCACACTGACAACATTTTGCACAATTGTCATAGCATAAGTGTAACGGCTGAATGACATCAAAGTCAGAACAGTGATCGAAGTGATGTAAAAGAGTCTTTCTTCTGCAAGACTGAGTTGAAACATAGTTCTTAATGTGTTTTTCAACATGGTTCAACATTAGTCCCTGGTATACTATAAATGCCACACTTTGGGTTCCATCTCTTCCTGCTCTTCCAGTTTCTTGAATGTAGGCCTCAATGTTTTTAGAGGGACCAAAGTGAATAACCCGACAAACACCTTTGCAGTCTACTCCCATTCCGAATGCAATAGTTGCAATCAGTATGCGTAGCCCAGAGTTCTCATTTCTCAATTCATTGAGTATAGTTTCTTTGTTGCTGTCAGGAGTACAGGAATGGAGCATTTCAAGAACAGCATTTCTGGGGTTGTTGTCATAATAGATGTCACTTCCAAGCAGTGATCGTAATGTGGAATACAGTCGGCCACACTGGTTAATAGTTTGACAATAAATTATTGTCCTAGGAGTATTCTCCCTGTGCTTCAATATTTCTTCTACAATCCAATAAAAATACTCTTCAAGAGTTTTATCCTTCTTCATGTAATGTACAGAATATGCTGTTTGTTTTATTAGGGCATTTACATATAATGTGGGGATTTTCCATCAATAAAACATCCATTATAGTTTCTCTTGTTTCAGACGTTGCTGTGGCCGTCAAAGCAAGGACTTTAGCGGATGGTACCAGAGATCTAAGCTCATGAAGTTCGGAATATGTCTCGCGAAAGGCAGCTTTATCAATGGTGTTAGATGTGCCCCTGAAACAAAGTAAAACAAATTTTAAAACCTAAATAGACACAACGAATCCACGATGACAACAAGAACAAATAAATCTGGTCATTTACAAGTCTTACCATTGCTTAATTACGTGTGCCTCGTCGACAGCAATAGCACAAACCCGCGAAGAATAGACATTACTTGACAACATTGAACGCCATTTTTTAGCCACGATTCTGGTGTGCCGTAAACAACAGAATATAATCCCTCTTCAAGAGCATCAGCTTCTTCATCGGATATATTCGATAAAAGAGTGGCTGATACACCAAGTTGCTGAAGTTTGGCGACTTGATCTGTCATAAGACTAATCAGAGGCGATACAACCACAACAATGTGCTTTTCTTTAGATTGTCCCAACGAGTCAAAAAGCAACGGCAAAGTTTGATAAATAAGCGATTTTCCGTAGCCAGTTGGTAAATTTACAAAAACATCACGTTTCCGATTGATTAAAACTTCGATTGCTTCTTTTTGATAAGCATTTAGAGCGTCAATTTTAAAAACATTGTATATATCTTGAAATCCTTTCTCTAGGTCCGCCATGTTGTTTTTAGCTTCCCGGGAAATGTGATCGAGGTCAAAGTCCAGGTTTCTTGATTTTGGAAGCTTCATGCTTATTGGCCAATTCCGAGAAAGGAGTGTTCCGCTCAAGTAAGCATTATATACACGTCGCGTGACACAAAGGAGCGGCTGCATAGGAGGCTAATAGTTCCTGTGCTTGATTATGCATCCATTGTCTGGGGTGACAAGAACAACAAGACCTTAATGAACTCGCTCCAGGTACTTCATAATAAAGCAGCTAAATTAATCCTGAACCAATCACCATGGTCTTCCTCTACTGACACGCCCAAAGAGCTCAAGTGGCTTGATCTATCTCAACGTAGAGAATTCCATCACTGTATCTACATGTACAGCCAAGTATCTGAGGATGCACCAAGTTTCCGCAAGTACAACATACGTAATAAAGATCTGCTGAGAACAGTTAAATCCAACACAAACTGGGGCCTACAAACATCACAGAATTCCTGCGCTCAAAGTTGGAACCAGTTACCTAATGACATTAAGTTACTTTTATCTAAAAAGAAATTTAAAAAAAGCACTTAAATGTTACCTTACTTAATCTGAAGCTATAATTAGGTGATAGATTTTATTAATTTTATTTTTATTTTCTTTTGTATAGTGTTTCTTTCTCTCTATTCAGTTATTCATTTTCTCTACCGCAGTTCCCTATTGAAAATCACTATTGTGATATAGGCATACTGATTAAAGAAATGATTTATTTATTTATTTATTTATTAGTCTACTAACTATTTCACAGGTTTTTTGACTTCACTCTAAGTAGAGTTTTCCGATTTAGCGTCTTTTCCGAAATTCTGGCAATACGAAACCGGCACGTGCCAATATAACTAAGTGAAATTAGGTTATAAATTCTTAACCGCATCACGATCTATTGTTTCTCTCTGTTCATCAGCGATTACCGAAAACAATGCCTACAACACTTGAAATTTTTTGATATAGTGCCCACGGCGTCAACATTTTTAACAGACGTTAGTATTATGTATAGCCTAGCAGTCTTGGGTTTCCTATGTTCCGAAATCTCCCTGATCATGAAAATTCCATAATCTTAAATGGAGACTTCCTGAAAATAGAGGAGACAACCGGGTTAAGGAGGATAATTTAGTAATGGAACTACTAAGTTAGCAGATTCAGTACTTTTCAGAGCCTTTTCGAAACCCAGCTATCTTTGACAAGAATTACTACCCAAACAACTTGCCCTGTAATTATATTAGATCAGATCATCACTTCTGCGCCAGCATTTTTAGGTATTTTGCAGGTAGTTCACTTCGTTCTAACTAATAATACCGTGAGCGACACTAGAGAAAAACGTTTGCGCATGCGTGCATATTACGATGTTTTTTTAAAAAGAAATATGCGAGTTTTAGCTTGAAATGAATTCCCGGTGTATAACTTATTAAAATTTCCCTTGTATACTTTTATGAGACAAATATATTGCATTTATTCAGGCATATATATGAATACTAGCCATAAGTTTCAAAAACTGTCCTTAAGTTTTGACATTTTGTTAAAACCATTGTTGAAGGGAAGCGTAAAAGCGGAATTTGCATAAGTTTACAAAGCACAAAGACGTGACTACGAGCATGCGCAGACGTCTTTCACTAATTTTGCTGTGAGCAGTAATTATCTAATACAGAAGGTTAAACTCAGTTGTATCAATCCTTGGTCAAGGTCTTGAAAGGAGGTCTTGATCACTAATCGCACTTCAAACTTTCCGCCAATTCAGGAATCACGTATATTTAAAATCGATTTCAGGAAATTCGCGCCAAAATCTGGCTTTCACAGATCACGCACTCAACTCGAATCAAGTCATGGATCACACAAAACCCCTTCCAGTCCCTGTTGGATGTTTATGTGTGTGATAGCAACGTGCTGTTTTCTTTTTCTAAGAAAAGTTTTTTCTGCAGGATCCAAATTTTACTCGTTGATTGGGGAAATCATCGTAACCGCATAATTAACTTACAGAGAACTTTGCCATTTTAAGCTCAAGGCTCCTCAAAAAGTTTTTCGGAAATGATTCGATAAGCGTTGGCTTGAGCCAGCCAAAAGTGCGTTGTCATTGAATGCTCAATCAAAGCTGTACCAAGTGTGATAATTAGACGACAAAAGATGTGTGATAGAGTTTGAAAAGTATTTGGACGTGTTATTAATACTTTAATAATAATACTTTAATATTTATATAGCGCCTTTCCTGGTGCTCAAAGCGCTGTGAAAAACCTAATTACAATATTAATATAATGACTAATTATTAAATTAAAGAGAAAATATATATACATAAATATAAATACGTTACTGTCATATGGAAAGTGAGAGATTACGTAGCATAAAGGTGTTAAAACTACGTCTACACTAATTCTACACATAAAAACGTATATTTTTTACTCTCCTTTTTCGACATCCACTGAAACAATATCTTCTTGGTAGAGACAAATGAAAACTGCCCTCTTAGTATGGAAGAGCAAGGCTTGACCGCCGCATCGAGTTTTCTGTGATAGCCGGGATAACTCTTGTTTTCTTTTCCCTGGGACCCATATCGATGAAACATATTTAGCTAATTCAGCTAGAAGTTTTAAAAATCCAGCTTGTTTTTGGCTCTGGTTCGAAGGCAAAGCCTCTCGATCGTTTCCTTAACACCTCTCCCACTGGTACGTACTACTATGTCCAGATCTCTCACTACGGACGTCGGAAGAGAAGCAAGAAAAACAATAAATGAGCAAGAAAAGGTAAAAAATCGTAATTTTTAAATACACGTGAGTGAAAACATACGTTGTATGTTGGCATGAAATACGTACACATTATTCTCGAAAAAAGTATAGTACGTAATTTTAATTTGTTGGAACTGACTTGACATCAAATTGAAGCACCGCCAGCGAAACTATACCTTTGCACTTGTTGATAAACAAAACAAAAGAATAATGATTCTTTTAATGATGTTAACGTTTTGAGCGAAGCTCTGATGTGTAAAAAAAAGCTTTTGTTAAAGGGATTAGTGTCTGGCAATAACTTTCGAAAGGCCGCTAAATCGGAAAACTCTAGTGCACTCACTCTAACCCGTGAAACAAACTCTAATAGTCAGTGCGTAATAGTGGATGGACACAAAAGAAGACAGTAGAAATAAGGTCTACAAGTGTCTATTAGTTTACTAACTATTTCACCGGTTAAGTGAAACCACTCTAACACTTGAAATAGATAGTAGACTAATAGACCCTTGTAGACCTTATTTCTATTGTCTTCTTTTGTGTCCATCTGACTATTACACACTGACTATTAGATGTTGTTTCACGGGTTAAGTGAAACCACTCTAATGACCTCGCTATTGACCCCCAAAGAGTTATGTAAATACAGCACATTTAAAAAGCTTGTAAGTTTTTACATTTGCCATAACTTCTAGAAGTTAAAATGTGATTTTTTACAGAGTAGATCATTTTAATCTGAAGATGCACATTTTTGTAGTCGATCTGTCTTTTTCAAAACTACAGTGTATCAACACAAGTTCACTAAATGGCTTCACTCACTCAATTGGAAATTGTCCATGCAAAATCATTTTCAACGTACAGTTCATATTCATGTCTCAATTATTTTTTATGTACAAACACTGCCCTACAAGGCATAGAATGTAGATAGAGAATGTACAGAATGTATCAGCATTGTAACAACTTTATTTAGTGAAGGCACTTAAACCGTGAAATTGTTGTACTAGCTAAATTGTGCAAAATAGCGTGAACTTGCACAAAGTCTAAATTGTACAAAATAGTGCACCAGTCTTTGGTTTATATTGCTATTTTTAGAAAGTACAATTTCAAGTTTTTCAAAGTGTGTTCACTAAAAAAACTAGGGACAATGCAACATTCCATCGTCTGTGATAAGATTGCCAAAACAATCGTAGTTGTATAAGCGGTCATGAACGACTGAAAAGGTCGCTATATAAAATCAATTAATAATAATTATTATTACTTATCAAAATTGCGAAATTGTGTCTGAAATTTTTAGTAATTAATGCTATCAGTAGTCTACTAGAGTGAGCGCACTTAATCCTTGGAATAGTAGACAAGTAGCTAGCAGATCACATTTCCATTGTTTTCTTTTGTGCCTATTGAACTATTACACACTAACAGTCAGTTAGTGTTTCACAGATTAGAGTGAGCGCACTCGCACTTAATCCGTGAAACACTAAATGTTAGTGTGTTATTACACACTAACAATAGGCACAAAAGAAAACAATGGAAATAAGATTCACTAGTAACTAGTGGTCTACTAACTAGAGTGGTTTTCTGTCAATGGTTCTTAGTTCGGTTACATAACCGGTGGAAGCTTAACCATGTGTGGGCTTGGAACTCAGGGAGTTCAGCCGTGAATAAGAGGTTTTTTTCTTTTTTCTTTGGGCTTGGAACTCGGGGAGTTCAGCCGTGAATAAGAGGTTTGTTTCTTTTTTCTTTGGGCTTGGAACTCGGGGAGTTTAGCCGTGAATAAGAGGTTTTTTTCTTTTTTCTTTGGGCTTGGAACTCGGGGAGTTCAGCCGTCCATGAAAGTTTTACTAGTAGAATGTTTGCAGAATTTATGGACTTGGAACTCGGGGAGTTCAGTCGTGCGTGCATTGAAGTTTTACAATGTATAAAGAATTTTATGGGCTTGGAACCCGAGGAGTTCGGCCGTACATCAAAATGTCTAGCGTATTCTAGAGTTTATGGGCTTTGAACTCGGGGAGTTCGGCCGTGAATGGAATTCTCAGTAATGTCTTTGCAAAGTTTATGGGCTTGGAACTCAGGGAGTTCAGCCGTTTATGAGAGTTTTATATGTTTGACAATTTATGGACTTAGAACTCGGGGAGTTCAGTCGTGCGTGGAAGTTTTCTCAGTAATGATTTACAGAGTTTGTAGGCTTGGAACTCAGGGAGTTCAGCCGTACATGAAATTTTATAATTTTTATAGAGTGTGTAGGCGTGAACTCGGGGAGTTTCAGCCGTAATTGGCGTGTTATTTAATGCTTTTAGAGTTTATGGCTTGGTACTCAGTAGTTACGGCCGTTAAGAGAAATTAAAATTTATGTTCATAGAACTTAGGGCTGTGGAACTTTATAAGATTTCAGCCGTAGGTGTGAATATTAACGTTAGCTCGTTGCTGTCATTCCGCTTTAGGCCATTAGTCTCATTGTCTCTTTTCTCTTATTTGGCTTATTCTAGCCCCAAGACAGATTTGCTGCACTAGAACAAAAGATAAAGCAGCTTGAAAGTAAACAGAATGAGGGAAGTGTAACCTCCGCCTTGGCTTCGTTGAGATGCAACCTTGCAAGGCCCGTCAACTTTTTTGATCAGTTTGAGGCGGTCGAACAGCTCGAGGCGCTGGTAAGGATTGCCAGGACCACCGTACATGACAAGGCGGATGAGTATGCTGCGATTTTAGACAAAGTAAAGGATCGTCATGCTGCTTTGCCCCCGCGAGCCTTGCGTAGACTTATGTTGGGTCTGTTGGGGGACCCTGTCAGATCAAAGATCGCAAAGGATTCTTCCACCATTTTGAAAGGCCTAAGCAAGGAGATGGCCAATTCCTCTGCCTACGGTTCTGGATGGTCTCAGCGCCGCCGTCCTCGTCATGGCCCGTACAGCACCGCCCGTTGTTTTGCGTGTCAACAGTTAGGACACTTTGCTCGCGACTGCCCCAATGGCCAGCGTAAGCCTCAAGGATTGTAGTTTGTATTTATGAGTAATAGTCCAGATTTACTGTGGAGTAAAGTTCATTAAAGTTGTTTTTCCCCCTTGTTTCGTTTGTCCCTTTATTTTGCCCGCGTCCCTTGTTGACTCCGGGGGGCCTGCTCTGTGCCTCAATTCTGATCTAAGATCAGAGCTTGGGGTCAACGGGGGGTTGGGGTCCTTCATTGGTTAACGCGCTTTCTTTTACTAGGGTACTGCGAGGGATTTTTATCGTCTCCTCCAAGAACGTTTGCAAGATCCTGTGTGCGCTTTTGGTAGATGGTGTGATGTTTATGGGAAGCCCCAACCCTTCGTTGGCCCTTTGGTTTCCCCGGATATGGTTGCACAGAACCCGGCTTTAGCCAATATTGAGCAGCTACGATTCCGCGATCCTGCGTCATTCAGAGCTGGGAATATTCATAATTACGCAAATATGTGGGAAACTTTAATATGCAATTATGGCACTACCGATGGCCCAGTTGATTTTTTACAAATTGTGCAGGAAGGTGTCAGAATAGAACATTTCTTTCGAAGTTTCAAGGGGCGTTTCAAAGGAAAAGAGTACGATTCGTCGACCCCTCCCGCGATGGCTTTTGACAATTCTAAGTCTTGTGCAGAATTCCATTCATTTGTTACCGAAACGATCCTCGATTGGGTGACTACGGGTGTTTTATCTTATCATGGGCAGATAAACCATTGTACACCCCCACATTTGGTTCTTCCTTTAACGGTTGAACCATCGAAGCCTAGACTTTGCCATGACGAGCGCTTCCTCAATTCGTGGATTCGGGATCTCCCGTTCAAGCTTGACCACCTCTCAGATCTGCCTAGGTACATGTTTACCGGAAATTACCAAACCGTGTTTGATGATAAAAGTGGTTATCAACATGTCAAACTTCATCCTGACTCGGAAACATATTTTGGTTTCCTTTGGGAGGGCTGTTTCTTCACCTTTCGGGTACTTCCCTTTGGTTGGAAGGCAAGTGCGTATTTGTACCACAACCTTGGTTTGATCGTCTCCAGTGCTGCTTGCTCCTTTGGGGTGCCGGTGTCACAGTACATCGATGACCGCCATGTTGGCCAGTTACTGTCAGGTTGTGACCAATCCCCGAGCCCCCAACGTGCGCAGGCCGCAGCCTACATCCTGTGCCACCTTCTTATAGAGGCGGGTTATTACATAGGCCTTTCCAAAAGTCAGCCAGTTCCATCCACTGCAGTGCGGTATCTTGGTTTTATATCCGATTCTGTGGCTCAAGCGTTCCTAGTCCCTGCAGACAAGAAAGAGAAATTTGCTCATCTGCGCGAGGAAATTATTGCCTCAAAGTTTGTTGGAATCACGATGTTACAACGATTCGCAGGAAAAGCGATCTCATTCAGCCTAGCCATCCCTGGTTGTAAGTTGTACGTACGGGAGGTGTTTTCTGCCATCTCATCCTTGGCTAAAAACTCTAAGCCTTCGATCCCGGTTAAAGGCGCGTGCGTGACGAGATTTGTTATTGGAGGTTTCTCGACTCATGGTCCGATGTTCTCCCTTGGCGTCCCGAACAACATTTGTCTGTAACAATTTTTTGCGATGCATCTAAGAGGGCGTGGGGTGGTGTGTTAACCCGCGATGGTTCTCAACAGGAAGTCCGAGATTATTTCGAGACTCAAGAGGCCCACATTAACGTGCTAGAAGCCTTAGCTCTATGGCGGGTTTTGGATTCCTTTAAGGAAACTCTAAGAAACACAAGAGTAGATGTTTTTACAGACAGCAAGACATTGCAAGCCGCTTGGGTAAACGGGGGTTGTAAGGATTCCCGGGTGAATGACATCATCAAGGACATTTTCCTGTGCTCTAGAGCTTTTCATTTCACAATCCATCTAAGTTATACTCCCTCAAAAGCTAATCCAGCTGATGGTCCTTCTAGAGTGTGCAGCGATTTGGATTGCACTTTGTCTCTTTCTGCATGGCGCCAGGTTGAATTGCTGTTTGGCCCGCACACCTTTGATCTCATGGTCCTCGATAGCAACTGCCGCAGAAACGGGTCGGGGGCTCTCCTGCCACACTTTTCACCATGGCCTACTCCCCTTTGTTCGGGGGTGAACGTGTTCGCTCAACCTATCCCCGCAGACCATAACATCTACGTTTTCCCGCCATTCGTCCTCTTGGGTCCCCTTTTACGCTATATTGTTCACCAGAGGAGACACGTCCAATTTACAGTGATAGTCCCTGACCTACGCCAAGGCGATACTGGTGGGCACTTCTCCAGTCCTTGGCGGTCGACTGGTTTCGTCTGGGTTTAAGAGGTTCTGCCACCACCTTGCTATTCCCAACACCTCGCTCCATGGGATTCTCTCCAAGACCCCTTCCTTGGGATTTATTGGCTGTCCGATGTATCTACAATTAGATTGACGTTTCTGAATCATGGTTTTGGCTCCACAGGTTTTGCGTCCTTGGAAAGCGGCAATTCGTTGTGGTGCTTGTCTTTACCCTAATGACTCGGATGCAAACTTTTGTCAGGCTTGCGGCACGCTACAGACACCTGTTCCAGTCGTTTCAGCACCATCCCATGTTATAGATGTAGGTGCCATAAATGGGCGATTTGCCGAATTCCGATCGGCCCATCAGCGTAAGCCATACCAATGCCAAAAGGGCAGGCTTGAAGTCCAGCTCTCCACGTTTTTGTCTTCTTTGGTTCCTCCTCGAACTATTTCTTCCTGCACCGCAGATGACGTTATTAAGTTCCTCATCAGCCGAGACTCTAGCGGGAAAACGGTGGTCCACAAGTCGTCCTGTTCAAAATCTGATTGCGCTTGTCCACGCCGTCTACCTGCAGGAACAGTTGACTCTTATCTAGGAAAGGTTTGGGCCATCTTCAACTCTTTGGGTCGCACAAGTGAATCCAACCCGGTTTCACATCCCAGAGTAAAAGAGTACTTGAAGTTCATCCGTGAGGAACAGGCAGGCCAAGGCATCGTGCCGTCGCAGGCCGTCCCGTTATTTTTCGTGAAGTTGAGACGCTTGATATCATACCTTAGAGAACTTATTTCCAAGGGGATTGGCCTCTCTGTGTCTGAGCAATACGCACTTGCACGGGACGTTACGTTCTTCGTAGTCGACTTTTTTACTGGGGACAGGGCATCTGATCTTGGTCGTCTCCGATCGGAACAAGTGTTCAAGCTCAAGGACAGAGAGGGTTATCTCCTCCAGTTCACATTTGGGAAAACTGTAACAAAAGGCGACACACGCCCTTTTGCTTTGATTCCAGTATCTTGTAAGGACGTCTGTCCGGTTTCGTGGCTCAATTATTATATTGCCGCCTGCAGCTCACTCGGCATCGTCTTAGCGCCAGGCTTTTTCTTTCGCACTTGTCATTCCAAAACTTCGGTAAGCCAGCGCCCCTTTGTCGGGCCCGCGGTCGCTAATTGTTTACGTAAACATCTGCATGATGCCGGCTTGCACGAGGGTGAGACCCCTCATAGTTTTCGAACAGGCCTTTCCAACACGCTTAAACAGTTAGGCTGTTCTACAGAGGATATCGCTCGATATGTAGGTTGGCATAGCACGGCTATGGCTGAGCATTACACGCGCATCTCAGAACCATCTAGAGTTCTATCCCTGTTTAAGGATTTTGCTCATAGCCTTTCTTCAGGAGATCCCCAGGATCAGCTAAATGTGGCCCACCCTACAAACCTTTGTGGCCTTCATGGTTAAGGTTTCCTTTTTTGCATGGGGCATCCCTCCGGCTGCCGTTGTTCCGGGGGTCGCTTGAGTTATTGAGTTATTTTCAGTTATTTGTATATTCGCACAATTTACAACACTTGGATTCTCGTCATGGCATATTTATGATTAAATACATAGACTCCAGGCTGTAAAGTTTTGTAGAAATGAGTTTTGAGTGTTGGGTATTGGATTCGGGTAGTGGATAAAGGACTTTAAGGGCAATGCAGGCAATAGGTTGTATGCCATCGTCGGTTTACCTTAGCGAGCAGGGCGAGTCGCGGATCTCGCCCCATAACTCCGCGACATACTAATGATTATTCAGTAAAGATATATTATTATTATCACTGAATAATTAATTAGCATGGAGCAGTATAAATTAACCCTCCATACATTCCTCTGTTGCACTTTGACGTTCGGAGCTTCAGAAACGGAATTTTGCCGCACCCACACACCCCTAGGTCTGGTGGCGGCGGTGGATCATGCTCTTCTTCCTCTGCTGTTTACCTCGCATCGTTAGCAGTCGCGGATCTTGCCCCATAACTCTATCTCCGCGACTATGCTAATGATTATTCAGTGAGGATATATTACTATATTCATGAAATTAAAGTTTTCGGAGACACAAATGCCGTCGTTCGAGTTGACGCTAAATGTTGGAGATCGATGCGAAAAAGTGAAAAGCCTCACAAACTTCAGCTGGAAATCTCGAATAATACCTTTACTGAGGCTTGCTGCACTTGTACGGCAGGGTAAGTACCATATTTCTTACTTATAGGAAAATTTAGCGATATTGTCATACCTTTACGTTCCTTCTAAAATAATTTTTTGGTGGAAGTTAACTTACACTGCCTTAACGCTCCGATCAGATGCAAAATGCGTACATTCAGTTGTGCAAGATTGGTTTATGAACAACCCTATCTTAAACAGCGAAAATCTCGATTTTTGCGTTAAATTTACAAGTTATTATATAAATAAAACAAAAACTAAATCCAGGCGTCCAAACAGGGTAATGATACTAGTATTGGCATGCAATCCTCGTGTATTCACGCCTTACATTCTGTAGCAGCTTGCTCGTTCTAGTTTCCAAACCAGAATATAAATTTTTTATCATAATGTAGTTAACTAGCTTATCTCAAATGTAATCTAAGAAATCTATCATGACTGACAGCGTCTCCTTTCACAGTCTTTCAGGCCACTGTTCACACATAGTTGGACTCATTAAATCACTTCAGGGGTTCAAGCTTCATAATCTAACACACGTACCAGATCAACTAAGTTGTACAAGTCTACCACAGCAGTGGAACAAACCTAGAGGATTAAAAATACGACCAGTGCCTATTAAGGATGATGTTGTTGCCAGACCTTTGGAGAACAGAAAAAGAAAACCTGTACTATGTCAACTTGATTTGAATAAGAAGTAATGGACTTTTCTGTTTTGATATTGTCACTAAATGACTAAGAACCATAAATTTATAACCACTTTATTTCAATATATTTCTACTTTTTCTAGAGTGGTTTTCAAAAACCTGTGAAATAGATATTGCACTTCCACATGTTAGTAATAAACCCTGATTCCATTGTTTTCTTTTCAATTAGTGGCTTTTTACTATAACTTTCACAGGTTAATGAAAACCACTCTATATCTTCATTACAATCATCATGAATAATTACAATTTAAGGTTACCAAAAATAGCAACTGAAGAAATTCAACACTTGAAGCATCTGAAGGGAACCCCATTGGAGTACGTCTTATCTAGAGAGGCTTCCAAAAGTCAAAACTGCTTTTGGTGAGGTACAAATGGGATCTGTTCTATCATATCAGGTACATTTATCTCTTTACATTATCCTTTTCTTTAATGAAAACATCTTGGAAATAGGTCAAGTAACAACAAACAGACCAAATCTTATTAATATTCTTAAAAAGGGATGTTGGTACACGACAAGAAAGAATTTTATATGTTTTTACCTTTGCAATTACCCTCTCAATATGCACTCTGTGTTTGGCAATTTTCTGGGTCAAGACAGTGTCAGAAGTTGACATCTGACTCCCTGATGCAGCAAAGGGTGGAATATTTAACAGTAAGCCTAATTTCTTTAACTCGTCATTTATAGTGAACCCCTTATCTGCCATAATGGCATCCCCTTCTTTGACATACTCATTTGATTTGAGTATCTGAAGCAAATCATAAAAAGCCACTTTGCTCTGTAAGTGCTGGATCAGACACTGATCCTGTAAATAATTCTGAAACAAATACAACAGTGCCTCTGGGGTCACAACCTATTAAACCCTTAAGTGTTGTGCTTGATTTGTAATCACTGTACATTTGACTCTGTAAAGCAAGTCCACAAGGAACTTGGGTCCTAAGCTCTGTCCCATCAATGATAACTAGAGTTGTAGGGAAATCTGCTTTAAATTCGTTTGGCATGTTCTTAATTATGTCATCTCTGTGAGGCCAAATGCTTAATTGGCCCAACTTAAGATACATGTGGTCAATCCACTCATTAAAAATAATACCACTTGATTGGAGGGAGATGCCAAACCTAATGCAAAGATCTTTAAGTCCAAAGTTATGTCTTAACCTACATAATGTCAAGAAAAGACAATCTTCATTTGACAATGACTGAATATCTCTGCGTCCCTTTTCACATCCCAACCTACAATTACCAGGAACAAGGAATGCAAGCAGTGCTGTGAACCTTAGATAAGGTTATGCCAGTGTAGTACCTAAACAGGTCTTTTATTTTCTGTTGCCTGGCTAAAATCTTTTTTGTTCCAAAGGCAGATCTGCTGTCAAGGTCATCTTTAAGTTGTTGTATTGTTTTACTTTTTAACTCTACTTCCTTTTTGAGTTCATTTATAGTTGCTTTATGAGTTTCAATTTCCGACTTTAAGCTCTGTATTTCACATGTAGCTGCTAGAATATCCATTGGAGATATCCCTGAGATAAAAAAAAATAAAATTAAATTAACATGCAATAAATTATTTAGTAATATTAAACTTGCTGTTCATTTTCTATTAGGTAAACAACATAAAAATAATACAAGTGCCAGATTTCAAAGGTTGTGGAAACACATCAGTGCATAACACTTCTCCTGTGAGCTTGTCAGCTGAACATCAAGAATTAAATAATGGTTCTGCAGACATTGATGTACATTTTATTGAACAGAGCACAAGAGACCAAGCCAATTCAGATCAGTGGTTTAAAGCAAGAAGCTGCAGGCTTACAGCGTCCAATTTTGGCAGAGTGTTGAAAAGAAAGGCAACCCCTTCTGAAAAATTCTTATGCAGTCCTTTTTTGTCAAAATAAATCATTGTCTGCCCCAGCTCTTGATTATGGAAGGAGGAATGAAAAGAATGCTAAAGCCAAATATCTAGAAAAATATCCATCTAGGCATTTTCATGAAGTGTGGACTAGTAATAAATAAAGAATTTTGTTTTCTTGGGGCCACACCAGATGGCAGAGTCTATGATGATGGGAAGAGTGGTATAGCAGAAATAGAAATGTCCCTACACTGCTAGAAATTATACTATTAAGGAAGCATTTGACAAGCTAGATAATTTCTGCTTACAAATGGATCAGACAACTGAATTGTTTTTGTTAAAGAAAGACCACGAATACTATGCTCAAGTACAGGGTCAGCTAATGATAACAGGATGTGAGTTTTGTGATTTTGTTGTTTACACTAAGAAAGATATTCATGTCAATAGAGTTCTCCCTGATATTACATTTATGGAATCAATGTTAACAAATCTTGCTGACGTTTTTTAAAAAATATGCAAAACCAGTCTTGGATAAACAAAAGGAAAATAGGTAAGCTTACTTAGAGAGTGCTTACATGGCTCGTCTGTCTGGACTGTTTTATTACAGAGGTTTTCTTTGTTTTCACTGCCATTAACTCTGTAAAAACAAAAGAAACGACAAATAAATTAAAAGTTATTAAAAAAGGAAATGACAAATGAGCAAATTTATAAGAGTGCTTACGTTAAGTTAGTTATAACAGTTGAGTTATAAGCTAAGCTTATTTGAAAATAAACTATGTACGTTTACTATTTTCATACAGGTCTTGAATCTGCGTCACGCTTTCTTTCGTGAATGCATCTTCCTCGAGTCTCTGCTTTTTTGGTTCTGGGATGAGGGTTTGATTCTCAGAGATATTTTGAAGTGGTCTTCTCTTCGGAGGTTTTCTTGCTAACGTTGGCTTCGAACCATCAGCAGGAATGGGGTCAGGATAATTGTCAGTCGGACCATTCCCTCCAACAAAATGCTGCAAAGTGATAAATCAGAAAAAATTAAAACTTAAGCTTATAAACAAACACATTTAAGATAAATATACGACAAAAGCACTTAACCTTCGAACACACTGCTTTGTGTTTGTTTATCCTTCCCACGTTGAGCTGATAGTGTGGTCTTCCGCATGCTTTTATCCAACGAAGACATTTCTCCAAATTCGTTTTTGGTTTAGGGAATAAAATAAATCGAACTCCCTCTAATCTAGCTGGAAAACGTTCGTCAGCATTACAAGTACCCCAAGCACATCTTAATACCATGGTTTACATAGTATTAGGAGAACAGAAAACTCTATTTTCGAAAGACAACTGCTTCTCCCTGAAACCTTGTTTGTGGGACAATATGGCGGCTGTAATTTATTCATAATTTAACGGCATCTGATTGGCTCAGCGAAACCATGTGATTGACAGACCGGAAGCATGAATATAAGGCCAACATAACTCAGTGACTTGTCAAAAAAAACATTGATTGAAATAGAAAATTGGAAATTATTGATAAAAGAAGAGAATCGATCATTTACTTGTCGTGGACAAGGCAGGCAATGAAGGCCCGAATTTGATTGTATTGAAAGGCTGATCTGTCATTTACTTCCCGTAAGGCACTTGCATTTCTTATCAGCTCTCTCATCATTAGCTGTTTCACTTGGGTCATGCCCATATCTTGATGTCGATGATATATACTTCTACCGTCACCTCTTGAATTGCTAATTATGCTGCTATGGCCTTGAATGAAAGGCCCTCGCGCCACTTGGCGAAACACACTTCCTTTTTACTGGTCCGTGAGACCTTTCCATATAATTTCTTTAATGATTCAACCTGTGTGAAGCAAACAAGAAAGTGGATTTCAGTTACTGAGCAAGCTTAAACGAAGTGCTACCTCGTGTCTAGTATCGAGTCTAGTAGCGTGCGGCAAATAAAGTTACTTTATAGAGAGAGAGAGTGAATGATAAATGTGAATAAGTTACAATAGTAAGTTCCCCATATAAAACAAAATAGAAAGGAAGAAACTTACGGGTATTTCACATTTTGCACGTTTTGTGTTGTTGGGGATTGGGTGGACTTGCACGTCGTTTGTTCCTGAAGCATCGGAGAAAATATGTAGCTACGTGTACTGATAATCATGCAGCACAAGACTAGTTATCAGGTTATTAGCATTGTTTCTATACATACCTTTGGCTGTCCATATCTAATGAATTGAAGACTGAAAAAAGACTGTAGTAGAGCAATAAGAACTCGAGTTGTTGTCGGCTGAAATGCTGATTCAAGTAATCTGAGCTCGAAGAGAACAATAAGATAGGATGTAAAGAATTTCAAAAGGTGTTATTGCGGAGAAGGAGTGCCGTTGTCACACTTAGATTCAGTCATGGATGTCCGCTCAGTAGTTTGGTTTCTAATTTTTGAATATCTCGAATGTTCTGACTTAGCAAGAGTTGCAATGTCATGTTATATTTGGTGGACGGCGATCTTTGGTAAATGGTCAGCGAAACGCTTGAAGAAAAGGCTCAATTACTCCAATGACCTGGATATTTCTGGAACTGGAGCACTCTACATTAGAATCCCGCTGAAGGTCTTCAGGGGAGTAATGTATTTGGACATTTTTAATACAGAAATTACATCCAAGCACATCCAACAAATAGCATGAGAATCAGATCTCCTGTATTTAAATGTTGCAGGATGCCAGCGGTTAGAGGACAAGTTTTTTTTCCGCAGCAAGGAAAGCTTAGGAGGACTGGCAGAGCTGGATATATCAAACATTCCAAAGTTATCTATTTTGGGATTAGTGTGTGCGTGTTCGTATTTGGAATTAAAGTTAGTCAAAGTACATGGAATGAGGCTATCGACAAGTGAATGGCTATTTCTTTTGAAAACATTTGAGTCAAGAGGCGAATGCCAAATTGTAAATAATGATATAATGATGATAATTTATATAGCGCCTATCCAAAGTCTGCTCTAGGCACTTTTCAAAAACATATACTGAACATGCATGGTAGACTGTGAGCATAGGATGGCGCCTCGGGCTGCCGCTACACAGTCCGTACCATGAAAATTTATTTAAAAAAAGTACACTATAAATTACTGCACTACAAATTACTATACTACAAATTACTCTTTAAAATTACAATCAAAACACAAAATGGTGACGAACAGTTTCCTATTTATCGCTGCTTCAGGAAGGAATTTGACAAACTATAAGAACATGCGAACTTTGTTATGATTTCAGCGTTTTTGTGGTTAGCGTTTCTAATGGTTGTATTTTCATTATTATCTTGGTAATATAGTATAGTCGATTGAATAATGTAATCATGATAAACAGAAAATGATTTAGCAAACAATTATTTGACCTTGTATGCGAGTAATGTTGTGAATGAGAGAATGAGCCAATCAGGTTGCCGTTGTGCGCATGAAATGACAAGATGATGAATAAGAAAAGAAACAGATACCATGCCAATCTGAAAATATCCTATTTTGTCAATGTTCCCCACATGCAATTTGTTCCAAACTCACGGATGTTATCAATTGTTGTAAATCAAGTTTGCCTGCCAATAAAAGGCAACTACATCGGATTTGTATAAGAACAAGAATGAAGATGTGTTTGAATTTGGCGCTTTTCAAACTTAAGCCAATAAGATTGGAATATGTAATTCAATTAACACTATCGTAATCCAAATCTTAAGAGGCAGTCTCCCTAAGATCCTCATGACCACTTTTTTTTAAGAAATAGATTTCTTTCAAAACTTGTGTGCAAAGTTACCTTTAATAGGGTTATTCTAAAATGCATTTTGTTTTTAGTATTGTATTATTCTCGCAAAGTTACAGGGGGGGTCAAGTTTAGGGGCAAATTGATGATTTTGGCTGATTTTTATTTCTGAATTTTTACTGATTTTAAACCTCTGTAGCTCTGTCAAAATTGAATTTAAAACTAAATCCTTCCACATGATAGTAGCTTTATACCTCACAAATAACAAGACATCTACAAAAATTTCAAAAATATTTTCTAAATGTAGAAATTTTATCTTCAATGGCAAACGGAAATCGAGGATTCGCAGTTTCTTAAATTATTGTCGAAGGAAAAAAATTAAATCTCAAAAGTTAGACTTCGCATGAAGTTAATATTTCCATTGTGGTAAGATGAAAGGTTGGTCTTACTTATTATAAAATAAAATCTTGCGGCCAGTGGGTTTTGGGGATGTTACAGCTCAACCAAACGTCAGCATTTTCACATTTCCGTGTTTTGAGCAAAATAACAATATGAACATTTCGCTATCTATTACGCTTTAAAAGGTATAGTTTTATGGATAATTTTGACTCAGAGTAAAACAAACCTTCGTTAGGCTTACACCTGCAGCGATTTTCAAAATAATACGAACTCTGACCTCCAAACAGTCCGTTGGAATTTGGGTTTTCGCTTCCGCCCACTTCAAACATACATACCCCAAAAATATTCATCAGGATCCCTAAAAACATACCAAATGACATAATATGATCTTTAAACGACCTGTAAAAGCTAAATGTGATTTTGGCATAAATAAAATCTTCGTATTTTTAATTTCTAAATTTGATTGACGGAAGTGATTAGAGCGAATTCGTATATCGCACTTTTACATGCTAATGAGCTCTGAATATTCTAATGAGCTGTACTACCTTGCGAAAACTAATACAAAATGATTTTAGAACACAATTAACTGCAAAATGTACGTAAAGGGAAATATAATCAGTTTTATTTTCATTTTTCAAAGTCAGCTTTCCTTTCAGGGTTGGACAAAAAACAAGAATAAAAGCCAGTTGTCTAGAACTGTTCCAAGCTTAGATTTGCTCACACTGGTTTACTGATCGACATTTTGCAAAAGCTGATTAACACTGTCCACTGGACATTACTTTAGAATTACTATTTTTGTTAACATGTATTTTTACGGTGTTTGGGCTTTTTCCTTGTTCGTGCAACTCCAAACAGCTAATTAGAATATAAGACGAGCTCATTAGCATGTAAAACTGCGGTATACGAATTCGCTATAATAAACAAATATTCCAACGAACTTTTCAATGCGTGAGTTCGCATAATTTCGAAAATCGCTGTAAATGTTAGCTAATGTCTTGAAAAAATCGTATTTGATCAGAAATGAATGATCTGGTATTGATTATAATCATTAACCCGATTCATAATCCACAACAATTCGTTTGCTCGTAACATCTCAAGATAGCATCATCACAAACATCAGTTAATAAACAAAATACATTAAAATGAAATAATCTTGAGTGTAAATACAAGAAAACACAAACTAATCACGAAAAACCTTACCATTAGTTGGCTATAATTGACACAGTCAATCGTCCCTCGTGTTGCACGAACTGGCTGATCATCAGCTATCTTTTTGTTGGTTTTCTTGCATTTTTGATTGGTTTCATCGATGGCTATAAACAACCTCTTGTACATAAAGCATTCTCAAATATTCATCAAGTGTTAAAGCAGTAAAAAACAAGGAAAACTGCTCGAATCCTCCATCATTGTTCGAGTTATTGACATTATAAAAGCTGAAACCGCTG
Organism: Telmatactis stephensoni; assembly: GCA_029948255.1. NCBI lineage: Eukaryota > Metazoa > Cnidaria > Anthozoa > Actiniaria > Isophelliidae > Telmatactis > Telmatactis stephensoni. The sequence continues at coordinate 63,419 of JALIZF010001346.1, forward strand.
ACCAGCAAAATATATACCTAGCTGTCAAACACACGTGCAAAATGGCGAGTGTTTGCTTTCACGCAGACGAAAATTGCGGCGAATCTCGTGGAAAAACATCTCTTGTAAAATTAAGTGCATGTTATGATGATGTGAAAAGTCACCTTTTAGCATACCATTTGTCTAGAGATGACTTGTCAGAGCAAACGCTTATCCTGGCCAGGTCGGGAATTTTTGATGTAAAAGATGATGATGTAGCAAATTGGTGGGTTTGCCCACGACACAGACACAGTCTTGGAAAGTTTTGGCTTCCTAGTAAAAGATCGTGCAATATGCCGAATCACTGTGGTGCTCTTAAGACTTTGACAGGGAGAGATGTTATAACACTGGATCTCGCAATATGGGCACAAAAACTGTACGGTTTAAATGTGCAGCTTGGAGCACGTAAGTGAACTGTTGTAATTGGTGAGGATATCTGTAATACCGGGGTGTTCGCAAGCCGAGAGTTGACAGTTTTTGGTGATTCAAGTATTTTAGGCCTACTTTAGATTTAGTGCATGTGATATCATATTGCACGCAATAGGATCGTGTATATGTTAAATGGCGGGGCCTTTTCATAAAGGCTAGGGGCGTGGTAATTGAATCGAACATGTCAGTTATAATACTATTTTATAGTACGCATTTGCAAATGCCCGTAGTAAGAGGCGTGCTGTTGTTAGTTCGTAGTAATAATGTGGATTTGTTCCTCCCAGCTATATGCTGTCCATGTCGCAAAAAACTAAAAGCATCCAAGGCAAATAGCGAGCAGGCCGAATCTGTTGATTGTGACTCCTTGTACAGGTAATTGTTCATTTACTTAATAAATTATCAAATTTATTAAACCTAATCATACTTGTAGTGAGACCAAATACAATAAATATTTGTTTTGAAAGTAGTTTTTCCTACAAACTAAAATAATGAAGAAATTTAAAAAATGCGCATGCGTGCTATGCCCAGTTATGTGGCACACAGTGGTTTATTGAGTGCTTTGTACTAATATATTTAAGGTTGCGCTTCAGCCAATCAAAGCGCATGTTATATACATTACAAATATTTATATAAATTTTCACAAAAACTTATTGAATGCTTTGGTATTATCGGTAGCAGAAGTCCATAACTGTGTTTATCAGGTATTGGGGTTGTGTCCGATGCTACGCTTAAATGTTTTAGGACCGACTTTAATCAAAACTCAAATTGACATATTTTGTACAAGTAAACAATCACTAGAATATTAAAATTTCAGTTGCATTTTTTTCTTTATTTTTTCTCTTTAGATCAGCAAAACAATGTGCCGCTGAAGAAATCCAACAGACTTTACTCTCTCCATCGCCAGCCACACCTTTTCATATGAGAGAGCCAGATTGGCTCCCAGAGACACCCGACAACCTCGTTGATGAAAGTCTCACTACATTGAATGAATGTTTTTCGACATTATCAACTGTGCTACATACAAAAAGTGAGTTTATGCCTCTCCAGTCCAGAATGACATCAAATTGGGACGATGCTTCTCAGAAAGAACGACAGCAATGCGTAAAGACAGCCAAGGCTGCTTGTGAGATGGTCTGTGATGTAATTGCTCCTAACGCAAAAGACGAACTCCTAAAGTACCTTAACGCAACTGAAGAAAATACGTCAGTTTCGAAGGAACTCGAACTTTTAATGTGGATATATAAAAACGCCTCTTCAAAATCTTTGAAAACACAAATACTCAGTATTTACGCCGACTGGTATCCTGTTAAATTTCTTATAAAACAACATGAAAAATATGAAACGATTACCGAATGGCAAGTGAGAAAAGCTAAAGAACATGCAAAGAAAACAGGCCCAGGCATTCCTGTTGAGAAGCTTAATAGACACCGTGTAAGAGTAGATGTGAAGAAGGTAGATCACTTCCTGGGGTTTATAAACCGACCGTACTTTTATCAAGATGTGGCATTCGGCACTCGCAAGCTGAAATTAGAAAGTGGAGAAGTTCTTTCAATGCCAAACGTGGTACGAACTGTTACGAGATCAACCATTATTGCTCAGTATTTAAGTTTTTGTGAAGAGGAAGAAGTTAAACCATTGAGCCGATCGACCCTTTACAGAATCTTAGAAGTAAGAAAGTCATCACAGCGCAAATCACTTCAAGGCCTCGATAATACAGCCGCTGACGGTGCATCTGCTTTTGATACTTTAGAGTCAGTTCTTGATCAGCTAGAGAAATCTGGAGCCTCCACTGAGTGGATCAAGACTACAAAAACAGCCTTGAAAGACAGCAAGAGGTATCTCAAAACCCAGTACAAAGTTAACTGTAGAGAGGATAGCAGCTGTGCTGATCACTGCTATGTATTCGCTTTAAGCGATGAAACAGACAAGGATTTTCAAAAAACCTGCCATAATGAGCACAACGCTATATGCAGCAATTGTGAAAGATTAAAAGGTGTATTTCAAGAAACCGAGAAAAAATGCCAACAAACCATAAGTGATATCGAGACTCGAGACGATTTACTTTACGATATACAGAATTCCAAAACAGCTATTGAAAATTGGAAGGCACACATTTTACGGTCAGAAAACCAAGATCGAGCGAAACAAGATTGCTTAAAAAGCGTCGACGCGAATACCATAGTTATCTTGTTAGACTGGGCTATGAAATTCACTCAAGTTAAGTACCGCGAAAAACAATCTGAGTGGTTTGGGAAGAGGGGTTTGAACTGGCACATCTGTACTGTTGTGTCTATGAATGATCAAGGTAAAAAAGAACTTACATCGTATGCGCACCTATTTGATTCTTGTACTCAAGATTGGTTTTCGGTCCTTTCAATCATTGAAAATATCCTGAGTACTCTCAGAGCCAAACATCCATCCATTTCCAAAGCGTACCTCCGCTCAGATGAGGCGGGTTGTTACCACAACAACTTTATCATCGCTGCACTCAAAGATGTCAGTAAACGTGTTGGCATTGAAGTGGAACGGTATGATTTTTCTGAGCCACAGCACGGCAAGGATTTGTGTGATAGAATACTATGTCCATTGAAAGCATCTATCAGGAAGTTCTGCAACGAAGGGAATGACATTACAACAGCTGCTGAAATGAGAAATGCACTGAAAGAAAGGCCCGTTAAAGGTACAACTGCATCGGTGAACATTGTAAATACAGAAGCAAACGAGCTTGAAGTAAAGAGGATTCAACGTTTTAGTGCTTTACATAATTTCTGCTTCGAGGATAATGGCGTGCGAGTATGGAAAGCGTATGGTATTGGAGACGGAAAGTTAATTCCATATGACAAGTGGCAAAGCAAACCACAAGGTCCCACTTTGCTTAAGGTGGAAAACGGGCAAGAATTCTTTCATCCATGTTCACAACGAGTTGTGAGAGAACCCGCAGCTGAAGCAACTGAGAGTAGCACATACCAATGTCCAGAAAGTGAATGCTATGTCAGCTTTGAAAGCTTAGAAGATCTGGAAGTACACATTGAAATTGGACAGCACAAGAAGCAAGAGGGTTTGTGTTTATATGATAAACTTAGACTTGATTGGGTCTCAAGGTTTACAGAGCTAACTCTTGAAGAAGATAATACGATCAAACCACAATACCACAAGAATAAGGGAAAGTCAAGTTTGTCGAAGGGCTGGGCACTCCACAAATTAAAGGGCAGTGGCAAACGATTTTCCAAACAAGTCAAGGATTATCTTATTGCTAAATACGATCTGGGGGAAAAGACAGGGAACAAATGTGACCCCAAGAAAGTAGCAGATGATATGAGACATGCAAAGCTACAAAATGGAGACAGACGCTTCACAAGAGAAGAATGGCTAAGTGCAACTCAAATCAGGAGTTTGTTTTCTAGAATAACAGCTGCCCGTAGAAAGCAAAGTAAACTAGGCACACAGATCCCTACCGATATTGATGATGATGACCTTGATGAGTGGTTGGAAGACGTGGAGGCGATTGAAGATGCTAATGAAAGAATAGCTATCATGGACAGTGTCATAGCAGAAATAGCATTGCAACATCCAATTGTCTACGACACCTATGACCTATGCGAGATGCGCAAGAACAACGGAGTGAAAAATTTTAATGTTAAGATGCTAAAAGAAATCTGCCAGGAACTGGAAGTACAATTAAAGTCCCGTGATACAAAGCCCATGATACTTGAAAAGCTCGAAGCTGAACTGTTAAAATGTACCTGTTGCTGTTCAAAAGAGTAAAAAATATTCACAACCCAAACAGCTATAGAGTAAGCGAATAATTGAAAAAAAATTATTGAGAGATAGTTAATAATATTATAATCGTATATACTGAACATTTTTTCTTCTTTCTACAAACGTTCTTCATTTCGGCAATAGCGGAGTTCGATACACTCATGTCGCTTTTGGGGGGGAGTCTTACCTTCCACAGTCTCCTGCTGACGAACCAGCTATGGTGGAAAACTTCGTACGCGTTTCGCCTTCTGGCCTCTTCAACGTTCTCTTCAACGTTGAAGAGGCCAGAAGGCGAAACGCGTACGAAGTTTTCCACCATAGCTGGTTCGTCAGCAGGAGACTGTGGAAGGTAAGACTCCCCCCAAAAGCGACATGAGTATTTTTTCTTCTATTTTATAGATTGGGTTTCCTGTGTTATTTTGCGTTTCCTGTGCTATGCTTTACTGGTCAGCGGTTTCTGTTGTACAGTAGCTGATGGACCTGAAATAAGGATTTTTACGCATAATCGACAGCTAGCAAAACGTCGAAATGGCTTTTAAACACAAGAATGTATTTACCGCTAACATTTAGATGTCAAAACTAATTGAAACTGAGAAATAACGTAAATAATTCTTGATGATTTCGCTGATTGCCGAGTTGACAACACGATGGATAATCGATCGTTATCAGACAACTTATGCTGGGTAAGGTTTCAAGGGCGGATTCAGGGGGAGGGTCGCGGGGGTCAGGACCCCCCGTGTTTATCAATGAATATGTCGTGAATTTGCGACAGCAGTAATTTTTTTTCTGTGAAAAGACTCACTTTTAACATTCATTGAAATATTACTAAGCAATGCCAACCCTCTACCCATTCAGTTATAATATAATATTTTTGTTTCTAATAAAAAGTGTTAAAAAATCACTAGTCTAAGCAATTAATGTCATATTTTCAGCGAGTTTCAATGGCTTAAGACCTTTTCGTTTGGGTTCCCTGTTTGTAAACGTCACGTGACCCCCACCTTTGAAAAATCCTGGATCCGCCCTTGGGTTTCTTATGATTAGTTTCTGTTTTCTTAAATTCACCCTCAAGATTATTTCATTTTAATGTATTTGATTTATTAACTAATGTTTTTAATTGCTATAATGATGCTATCTTCAGATTTTACGAGCAAACGAATTGTTGTGGATTATGAATCGGGTTAATGATTATAATCAATACCAGATCATTCACTGCTGATCAAATATTGATTTTTTCAAGACGTTAGCTAACGTTTAAGCCTAACGAAGGTTTATTTTTATTTTGAGTCAAAATCGTCAAAATCAACCATAAAACTATACCTTTTTAAAGTGTAATAGATAGCGAAATGTTCATATTGTTATTTTGCTCAAAACACGGAAATGTGAAAATGCTGATGTTTGGTTGAGCTGTAACATCCCCAAAACCCACTGGCCGCAAGATTTTATTTTATAATAAGTAAGACCAACCTTTCATCTTACCACAATGGAAATATTAACTTCATGCGAAGTCTAACTTTTGAGATTTAATTTTTTTCCTTCGACAATAATTTAAGAAACTGCGAACCCTCGATTTTCGTCTGCCATTGAAGATAAAATTTCTACATTTAGAAAATATTTTTAAAATTTTTGTAGATGTCTTGTTATTTGTGAGGTATAAAGCTACTATCGTGTGGAAGGATTTAGTTTTAAATTCAATTTTGACAGAGCTACAGAGGTTTAAAATCAGTAAAAATCCAGAAATAAAAATCAGCCAAAATCATCAATTTGCCCCTAAACTTGACCCCCCCTGTAACTTTGCGAGAATAATACAATACTAAAAACAAAATGCATTTTAGAATAATCCTATTAAAGGAAACTTTGCACACAAGTTTTGAAAGAAATCTATTTCTTAAAAAAAAGTGGTCATGAGGATCTTAGGGAGACTGCCTCTTAAACGGCTACCCATGCCACGGGCCTATTGTTCTTGCTATCATTCTTAACAGCATCGTTACTTAAAGTTCAAACCTCAATGCAAGTCTAGGACAGTCGTGCTTTATCTTACGGTATAAATCTTTATCTTACGGTATAAATATAATTAGTTGGACAATTTGGAAACTTTGGGAAAGGCAAGCGAAAAGGACCTACGTACGGCAGGGCTGAAGATGGGCGATGTCACTTCAGTACGAAGAGTTCTACAAAGATCAAACAACCTGAATGACAGCGGCATCGAAAATATGGAGACTCTTGAGGGCAAATTTCAGGATATGGAGACTCTTGAAGACAAAAGTCAGGACATGGAGACTCTTGAGGACAAAAATTCTGATGCTAATAATTCTGTAAATTAAGTAAGATCTTTCCCGCCTAAAAGTTTTAGTTAAATATTAAACTACCGATTTCATTCGATATGTGGCCTCGTACTCGTGTGTTGAGTTTGTTGTGCATGGCGCATTTAAAATAAAGGTCACTTTTGCCCCATAAAGTGGGGGCAGCAAGCCCCTCCAAAACAGAGAAATGCCCCACCAAAAAAATGTATGCTGTTTTGTGTGTATGAAAATATAAAACTTTATATAAAATTTGAAGTAGAATTTAGCAATTCTTACCTTTCTTAGCTCCATATTTTGAGCCAAAACATGCAATGAGCTAGTTCACATTGTTAAAGTGCAACTAACCCCCTATCATTTCCCATTTTGACAAAAAGTTTGAGCATTTCTAAGGACTTGTATGAAAAAATTATGTGATTTCAATGCGTTCTGTGAACTTTTGGAACAATTATAAAGTTTGGAGTTCCATGGAACACTTTCAAAAAACGTAAGCCTGGATACTCAGTAGAACTCTTGGTTGTTTCAAAACTCCAGCTTTTGTGCAAAACAAAAGAGTGTGTTGTCTACTACTGTTTAACTTCAGCCATTTTATCACTATGCGCTTGTCCCGCCGGACAATGATTACGACTTGGAAAATGAAGCTGATCAAGGTCTTGGACATCTGACTGATAAACCGTTTGCAAATGGGAGAAAATACGTCGACAGTGGTTTTGTTCATGATATTCACGACAACAGAACCCCATAGAACTACTTTATTCGTGCTCACGTGTGGCCTTCGATGCGAGGCGAACTTCCCCACAACGTTTCATTTACCATCTCAGCTCGAAGTGGAGCGGTACTTCATGCAAAATGAGGGCCATGTAAAGTATCTGCATTAGGGCATTGTGCCCATGCACTAGCAAAGAGTGTACATAGAATAAGGGTAAAAAAAGAAAGAAAGATCCAAAGATCCCAATAAAAAAAAGAAATCATGTCTTAATGTAATATATTTCGACCCAAGACCTGTAGATTACCGAGAAATAACAGAATGACATCATATGGCTGGATGTGCTTTAAAATACCACTCTGCCTGAAGATTTCCACATCATTGATATCACCTTCAAACAGATCTGACACAAAGCATGATCCCCATTAGGGGTAACAGCTATAAGACATTTGAAGGTGTTAGAATGCTTGTACTGGGAGTAGGTATTCCCTTGCTGAGCAAAATTCCTTGAAGTTTGTATTCTAAACTCTGTGCAGTCAACAGAACACCTCACTTCTCATGGTTTTGAAGACTTTTGGTAAAAATTTAACCAACAATTCCTTTCCAGGGAACATGACATACTCCATTTGTCTAAAAATTTTGTAGATCAGTTGAATAAATGTAGTGAAGATGTCTCTAACAGTTGTCTCTTTTATTGGTTGATCAGGAGTACTCAACAAAACAGCCAAAGTCCTTCTTGTGAAACCTGTTCATAGTCTCAGTAGGCAAATGTAAAGTTTCTCTTTAGATGACCATCTAGAAATAGTCTTGTAGGCTTGAATTTTTCTTGCACGAGCCTCTTTCCCCATGTGTTTTTTCTTATTAGAATAGCTCCAGTAGGATATTTTATCTAAAGGACAAATATCATTTAAAAATTCAAAGAGAACATCAAATTGTTCACATGTAAGTCTCACAGTGTTTCATATGGTCAGAATTATCCTTGATCACTTCATAAGAATCATTGCTTTGGATTGTATTTGAAGGAGTGTTATCATTCAACAAAGAATTTCGTAGCATCATGGCGTCCAACATGTACGAGAGTTTGTGTTTAGATACATTTGTTTGTGTCGACATTTCTCGTGTTTTCGGCTCATCAATAACATTATCAGCTGCTTTATTTTCGATTTCATTCTTTTCGTTGCGATCTTGAGACACGTTTGTCTCTATACATTCTGAAACGCGTCTTTGTTTGGCATCATGAACTTGAGATGACTCAGTCCGAAGGTCACTTTCGCTTTGATGCTTTCACAACCTCTTTTGGAGTAAGAGTTGCCTTCAAGGGAACATCAAACTCTTCTGTTGGCCCTCCTTCTCCCGGCCAGTGTAAGAAACAAATATATGTGTGCTTTGTTACATTATCTAAAGTGAAAGCTTTACCTTGGCCACAAGCATTTACCCATCGTTGACACCGCTCGAGTCCTTGAGATTACTTAGGAAATGACAAAAATATTGGTTTTCCTTCGTCTAATCGTTTCTTTAGCGCCAGGTGAAGCTTACCAGGATAACGTGAATCACTTTTACACTCTCCCCAACAACATTTGGTAGCTACCATTTAAAGATTGGAAAATAACATCTGAGATTCCTCCTAGTTTGATTACTCGAATCAAGCTTGTTGTCCGACCCCAGCGGGGGTGGATTGCGTGACAAATCTATTTTTAGCTTGTCCGCGCAGCGCTATTGGAAATAATTTCAGTCCCCACCCCATTGAGATCGAAAATTGACTAATGCCCCACCCCCTGGTGCAAGAAGAAACTTCTAATCTCCCACTAAACCCCACCAGTGCCCTATGTTTCCCCGGGTTGGGGGGGGGGGCATTGACAAGTGCATAAGTGAGGGTTATCGGCCTTTATGTGAATATATTCACATGATATATTGGCAGAGTTCTTTCGACTGCTATCATCGAGTCTAGTCCACATGAAAGTCAACTAAACTTTCTCTAGAGCTGAGAGATCCAGAAGATTGCAATATATATTGCACTTGTGTTCCTCAATGAATTTATTAATTGCAGTGACACTCAAATTGCTGGTACAAAATGTATTTATGTTAGTCGTGTTCCTCCTTTTGTTTTCTGTTTTGTCAAGTCTTAATGACTTGTTTTTGCACGTTTATATTAGCTCTTTTGTCTTTTTCACTTATTTAAACTCTTGGGGTCTTTCATAATCCACTCTCAGAGCAACACACGGATCCTAGGTTGTTTCAGTCTTCGACACTCAATTCTTGGTTATAAAATTCTATTCAACTACATGAATAGAAGTATTCTTATTGTTCTCCATTGTATTTTATTGCAGTCTATTGTTTTATCTCCCATTGTCGTTCTATTGTTAGTCGGACATGAATTTACAACCCAATTCTCTTCCTATCTCTACTTTATATGAATATTTCATATTATTTTACAGGACAAGTTGCGCATTATTCCTAACAGCCAGCCTTTTACTTCAATGACAAGTTCCTCCATATCTCCTCAAGATTTCTCCAATTTTGGTCCTTCAAAGTCAACAAAGCAGTCATTGAGCGATTCCTGCTTTGCCTGCGGCAGGAGTGGACACTGGAGGCGCGATTGTCCATACATCCAAGCTAGTTCCTCTTGCATCAGACCATCCATGCCTTATCGACAGTATTACGGTTCCAACAAACCCTCAGGTTCCTCCGGCAGATATTAACTTCTCTGAAGATCCTCAGGTTAGTGAAGTTTTCACATGTACAGACTTAGATATTCCTTATGTTCCAGCCCACATAGAACCATGAAAAATTAGCTATGATGTAATCACGCGCGCATGCGCCCTATATCATATATGCTCGTGTCTTTAGTCTTGTCAAAGTTTATGTACGCGCTGTTGAGTTTAACATGTTTAACGTGGAATAAATGATTCAAAATGTGAGACAAAACATTGGTAGCAGAGAGAGGTTGAGAATTCTCTCACTGGAGATGAGAGAATGGTGACTAAGAGTTTGGAAGATTCATCAACAAGCGAGCGGCGACTCCAATTTCGTAAACAAGCTGTCAAGGGCAGACTTAGACAACGAATTAACTAAACGGGACTTAAGCACGTCTGGAAACGCGAAAAAACGAAGGAAGAGACTTATAGCTACCTTGAGAGCAGAGTATGAGAAGAAACAAGGTGAGAAACCAAGTTTGAAATCTGATAATTTGTCAAGAAATAGCCCTTCTAGGGGTGAAAAAGTTGACAATGTTGACAAGACAATTGATGAGACAAAATCTGAAACACGTGCTGTGGATGAGAGTCGTCTTGAAAGCTTAGAACAGAATGTAGCTCAAATAAAAGAGCAGTTTGACAAGCAAACCGAGATAATTTTGAAAATGCTGAATAATATGACATTGAACTAGGATGAAAGCGACAAATGTGAAGGAGATTCTGATAATGACAATAACGACGATGATAGACAGAATGGCGCCGACTCTAATGACTCTGTCTCAAGTGACAATGAGAATATGAAATTAACAACTAAAGATACGAAAATAAAGAGATTTGATTCAGAATCGTCATTGACAAACAAAGAATACAAGGATTTGAAAAGAAAATTCGACCTTCATTCACAAGCATTGTATACTGAAATTGATGATATTGAAAACGCTATAAAAGATGAAAATGATTGTATCGTGAAAGTGAACATTTGGCGACTTGAAAGGGAAGTCGAAAAATGTGAACTTGTAATTGACAAAGTGATTGCAATTGAAGATGAATACCCGACTGAAATTGATGAACTTTTGCAAAAATGGAATGAAACTCGTCAAGATAGCAGAAGAAAAGCAGAAGAATACTTTAAAAAATGTCGTGTGACAGACAAAGAAAATGAATGAAAAAGGGAAAATGTGAAATTACCGAATTATAAGGTACCAGAATTTCATGGAAGTGTTTTGCAATGGCCGACTTGGATCCAAAGTTTTACACGTGTAATTGACAACAATAAAGATTTGAACATTAGTGCTAAGTATGAGTACCTAATGGACCGCCTGAAAGGCAAAGCACGAGAAGCAGTGAGAGGGTTTGACGGTGATGAGAAGAATTACTCTCTCTTAAATTCATTAATACTACCCCTCCCGTGCGGGCAAACACAATAACGTAGACACCTACTGGATGCGGCGTGCTCGGCTGGAACCGCACGAGTTTATTAGATTGCACAATGTATATACATAAAGTAAATAAGCAGCAGAGAGAATACTAAGACACTTAAATTGAATGAGAGTGTGAACGAGCATTCATGGGATGAAAAAACCCTAACGCGCTCGCAGCGCGACATCTGAACGAGGGAAAAATCCCAGCCCCATGAATCACAACTCTCGACCTGCTGGGCTCGGTCATTTTAAATTCCTAGAGCTCGAGAAACTGATAGGCGAGATTCGAGACTGTCTTTCACATAAACGTCTTTAGCGTTTTCACTGGACCACCGTCCATGTCTCTTAAATAGGCGATCAGGAACACCAGCATTAGCAGCGGCAGAAGCTCCACCAGACCGTAGACTATGGAGACTTATCTTAGAAACATCAGTGATATCACGAAAAGCATCCTTGACTAATTCACGGGCCCGGGTGTAGCTGATCCCTTGGGGACGAACTTTCCGACAACTGCTACCAGACGCCAACGCACGAAACAGGGGGAGGTCGTCGTCAAAACAGAGGCCAGCTGCCGAGATGTACTTTTCCAAGGCCACAACCGGACAAGTAGCTTGACTCGTCCTTGCAATACTAACCCACGAGCCTTCTCGAAGTTGATCCATCTTGGAACGCTCTAGGAAGATAGAACAGTAGGTAGGAAAAAATTCAACATCACAACATCGAATAGAGCACAATTCGTTAAACCGGAAGAACCCAGCATAACCAATTAAGCATAAAGCAAAAGTGCACAAATCACAAACGCTAGACTTATCTTGGAATTTTAGAGCCAAACAGTGCAGCATTTCCGCTGAAATCGGCTCTTTGCGATTTTTCGGTCTCGCCAGAAGACGTTCACACCCATTCTTCATGGACTCCACCAATGGATGACCAGACAGTTTACTGTAACCAGCCAGTTGATGCACCCAATCGATGCTGTACACAGCGGTGAGGATCGGCGATGGAGAACATGCTTCCTGGCTCACAAGTTGTAAGTACATGGCCACGTGAAAAGGACTAGCTGGCACAGGACTTACGCCATTCGAGCTGGCCCAACGTTTCCAACGGTTATACCCACTAAGATAAGTCCGGATCGTCCCTTCAGCCTTGGACGCAACAACCGTCTCCTTCACTTTCTCGGCTAGGTGCTTTAAATGGGCAGGCGTTGAGGTGTCAAACTCTTTCCACATATCAGACTGAAAGATATCTAGCAAACTAAACAAGTTAGCAAGAAAAGAAAAATGACACTGTACAACCAAACAACAGCATGTGACGCCGTCCACTCGAGTGTACTCTACTCCACACTGGCAAAGCGATGTACGATTCGCACGGCACAGATCGTCCCATATCGCACGCAGGCCACAGGTCGTCCCATAACATCGCCGGGCACAGATGGTCCCATAATACGCGCAGGGCACATATAAGCCCGTGTATATTGCACGCAGGGCACAGGTAGTCCCATATTATCGCCGGGCACAGATGGTCCCATATTAACGCAGGGCACAGATCGTCCCATGTTATCGCCGGGCACAGATCGTCCCACATCATTGCCGGGCACAGATAGTCCCATATTAACGCAGGGCACAGATCGTCCCATATTATCGCCGGGCACAGATAGTCCCATTATGCATGCGAGGGAAAGAATCGTCGCCGACCACAGAAGGACCCAAAAACGCTGCACAATTTGAGGAAAACCTTCTTTTAAGCGCATGAGCCTAAACCATTCTGTCAAAAGACGAAAAAAAAAATGTCAATAAACAAACAATTTAATCAAATATAAGTTTCAAATAGACAGCAGTCAACAAACAAAAACTCTTCAGGGCGCAAACTTGCAGTCTTCAAAGCGAGGCTCCCTGCAAAATATAAAATAACCGTGCGCCAAGTTAGTGAGAAATTGCAAAACAGCACAAACCAATGAATCTACAGATATTAGGATAAAAAACATCAAAGCAAAAATAAAATTTGGGAAGCGGTTCCAAGAGAACACCAAGAGGATTAGCATAATTCTCCACACTCCTTAAGTACTTACAACAATTCCCCTGATAGTTACATACCATTGAGAGAACATTTTTTCGCTAATTTGCAAAACGCGAAAAAATTCATCTCTCTCTTAAATTCATTAATACTACCCCTCCCGTGCGGGCAAACACAATAACGTAGACTGGATGCGGCGTGCTCGGCTGGAACCGCACGCCCACCAAGAGTACAAAGAAAGCAGCGCGCACAAAAAATAACCAATTACTTGTACATACATAAAATCAACTCTTAACGCAAGCACGCGAAAAGACAGGTCCTCGTGACCAAAAACGCTATTGCAAAGGCCCCAGTAAAGGCTTCTTTACACGTAGGTAAATCCATGAATGCTACCACAAAGTCCCTGAACGACACACCATCAGAAGTTAACATAGGCCAGAAAGGCGCCGAACACCACAAAGGAACTACCAGAGTACCACACGCACGACAGTTGGCCATGTGAAGGAGAACTCGAGGAATCAGCGAAATCGGAGGACAGACGTAATTATTCTCTCCACTCCAATCCACCATGAACGTATCGATGTCTTCGCATCCGGGATTCCAGAATCTCGAATTGAATCTTGGCAATTTGCAATTGAGATGGTTAGCAAACCGGTCAATGCTGTGAGGACCCTAATCCGGACCCACGGTCATATGGACGTCTGGGTGTCAGGGTAACAGAATTTACGTTTTTTGGCCCAAAAATAGCTGTAGTATATGCGCCGATGATCAAAAACCCCATTACTGGGGACTAACCCTTACCCTGATTTCCTTCATGTCAGGGTAATCTCTTGAAAAACCTTTCCCGGACTTTTGGACCTGACTTTGACGGCTTATAACTTTTGAATCGCTGAATGAAACGGGATGAAACTTAGTGCATTCGATAGAGCATGTCAACAGCTTTCCATTGATATATAAATCATCTACCCTGCGCTAGTTACCCTGGGGGAATTTGAATTTTTGTAAGTCGGTACTAAACTACATACGTAACTTGACGCTCTGAGATGAACTAATTATTTTGCTAAGTCGAAATTTCTAAAATGCTTAATATCGATTGGATTAGAACTAAATTTAGTATCAAGGTGTAGTTTGGGTCGCTGACCTCGAATCTTGTGTCAGATTTGAAATGTATGCGCATGCGCAGAAGTTATTAGCATTTTTTACATGTCCATATGTCCGGAAATATAGATGGTCTTTTTTGGAGGGCGTGGTCATTATGAGATATGATGATTTTAGCAATGATAAAAGTCTTTTGTGCTGTCTACATGTTGGTTTTGTTTGTTTTCTAAAATATTAAATCCTGATTTTTTTAGACGTGTCCAAAAAATTCATGTCCGCCAAAATGGACATAGTTTGAGGTGCCATAAGTTAGCAAGTATTTATTGTAATGCTAATGTTTTTACATCATTTTGTAGCACGTTTTCTGTACTTTTTAGCAGTGTATTTTGTTTTTGTTTTAAGGTTATAATTCATGTTGAAATTAGGTGATGTTTAGGTAGGTCCTTAAAAAGCTGTAAAATCTATAACAAGATTTTTAAGGCAGAAGCTTTTTGAATTTCTCAATGAAAACCAGGTATTGTATAGTCCTTAATAAGAGGTTCCTAACCCTGTTTGAAAATTTGAAATCGGTTGAATTCATAATTTTTTAAACTTTTTTCTTTTATTTTCTTTGATTTTTTTTAGCTTCTTGTTGTTTTAATTTATGCAAATTATATTCTGCATACATCATGCTAATATCATTGTGCACATCATATTGTAAAATCTTTTGTTTTGATTGAAAAGGAAGAAAGTTATAGTCTCCTATATTTTCCTGGTTTTTCCCTCTTTTCACTAATTGGTTTTGAATATTTTTCAATTATTTTTTGTCAATGTATGCACATTACTGTTGTGTGTTCTGCCTATGAGTTTGGTTTCGTAAGTGATGATTTTTGAGGTGTAATGATTTTTGTTGTTGTTTCTTGTTTATGGGTCAATAGCCACCTTAAAAAAAATTTTAATTGAAATATAACAAAAAGACAGTGTAGCACTGACTTTTGTTAATAGTCTGTAGAAATGTGATATCGAAAGAATAAAACGTCAGTGTGCAGTGATTTTTTAAATGTTTGAACCTGAATTGTGAAAAATTTGGACAACTTTGGTCTTTAATAACTTCGTCGTCTCTGTGAATTTTGCTTAGTAAAAGAGCCTGCAAGTTTAGAAACTAGCGATAACAAAACGTACTTGACAGCTAGAATCTCCCTTAAAGTTGAGCTGGCAGACATTTCTTCTTTAGACCAAGTACCGGCCACGTACTCTCGACCGCATTGAACGGAAAAACCTCCAAAACCTGAGCTGCTAGCATCCGAATAAACTAAGCCTACGCAACTGGATTTCGGCATCATAACTTTGCCATTCAGACACTCTAGATTGGTCAACCAAAAAGAAAGCTCTTCACGAATCTCGTCAGAAATTAAGAGGAGTGCGTCCCATGAAGAGCGCTTCTCGATGGCTGCATAACAGTTCCGTGTGAGGAGTCTCGTCACGTTCCCAACGGCACACGACATTGAAATAATTTGACCGGTGATGGATGCCAAACCTCAGGCTCGAATAAAACGACTGTCACGAACCGACTCTAAAGCACACTTCAGTTTTTTGATCCGCCGACTGGCAATATGAATCATGCCAGTGCGAAAGTTCAAGATAGTTCCAAGAAAAGACACTTCCTGGCATGGAACCCAATTAGACTTCTCCTCGTTGATCGTAAAACCAGACGAAATGAGATCCTGATGAATAGAACTACTTAGGCTTTGGGCTTGGGCTGCAGAATGGGACCCACCGATGCCGTCGTCTAAATACAATAAAATCGGGAAACCCTTACTTCTCCAAAACTTCACTAACTGTCTCATTAACTTAGTGAATATAAAGGGCGCTGACGACAAACCAAACGGAAGAACTTTGAACTCGTAAAATATTTTCTCACCGGTGCGACAGGGCCATTGAAAAGACAAAAATTTTGTATGCTCTTCGCAGATGTCGATATGATGATAAGCTGATTTTAAGTCAAAAGTAAAAGCAAAAACATCACCGTAAAACATTTCCAAAACTGTTCTCAGATCCTCGTACTTGACGGATTTCTTAACAAGCAGTTGGTTTAAGTGCGATAGATCGAGGATCAAGCGCAGCTTGCCGGATGCCTGGACAGCCACGTGCAGAGGATTACAGAACATAGGAGGATCGACGATTTCTCGGATACAACCACGCTCTAACAACTCAGACACAGCTTCGTGAACGAATTCACAGTGAATGCGAGTAGAATTCCGATTATCAAAACAGTACGGCGAGGGAGGAACAGCAAACAAAATCTTATAACCATGTTCAATAACGTCCAAAATAAAATCCGATGTGCCAATACTGCGCCAAAAAGAAATGTGCGATCGTAATTTACCTTGAACAAAACCAACATCATGATCGGTAGGTTCAAATTCAAATAAATCATTTGGATCCAGAGGGACTAGACTTGGGATTTCTTGGGCAGGTGTCGGCCCAGTGACCTCGACGGCCGCATCGGAAGCACATGTCTTGAAAGGACCTTCCTGGATAGGTAAACGCCGATCGACTGGAACTTTGGGGATGAAAATAAGGAGTAAAAGGAGAGCTAGACTGATTAGACACTGAAAGTTGACCTCGATTAGAAGCCACGTTGGCTTGAGAGGACTTAACAGATTTTTTCTTTTTCTCTTGGATTGATTTAATACGTTCGGCCTCTCGTTTCTCTGCTTTTTTGATCTTTTTGGTGTTGGCTTCGTTATCAGTGAGCTCGTCATCGACATATTCCTGAATCGTCGCCCAACCGTATTCCGATTTATCAGCTAATTTAATAAGTTTTTGCCTATTAGCTAACAAAACAGTACCTTCTTTGAGACAATCCTTGACTTTCGCAAGATTTCCACACTCCAATGCCTTAGTCGCCTTGTTGTTGGCCTTCAAAACCTTTTGATTAAATTTGAACTGCTGCTCGTTGCCCTTCTTTTTGAACACCGGAGAATCCACCTCCTGACCAGAAAGTTGAGATGCCAATTCGTCTTGCTGCTGGCGAAGATTTGACTGAAGACCAGCAATACGATCGTTGACAGAAGTAAGAATCGCTTCTCTCTGAGCATCTAAGAGAGCTCGAAGCTCTGCCGAAACACCTGAAGCACTGCCACTTGAAGCTGGATCTCTTTCACCCATTGGACACAAAGAATGGCGACTGACTAAGCTACAAGAAGAACTCAGAAAAAAACTGCAAATTTGGGAAGCGGTTCCAAGAGAACACCAAGAGGATTAGCATAATTCTCCACACTCCTTAAGTACTTACAACAATTCCCCTGATAGTTACATACCATCGAGAGAACATTTTTTCGCTAATTTGCAAAATGCGAAAAAATTCATTTCTAAAGTAATGGTGTGCTGAAATTGAGATATGGTGATCAATGACTGATTACAAAGAGATACCTGGAAAGTGTTTTGGCAACAAAGGAAGTAGAGAAGAAAAGTGTAACGTCAATATGAGGACTGTACAATCACCTATCAAATGCATATGGAACACTGGAATCATATAGCATTACTAAAGAATCATTCTACCTTGCAATGTTTGAAAAGCCTTTACCGCCTGAGTTAAAACAGGAGTGGGAAAAAAGGCATAACCGTCTCAGAAGAGAAAGAGAAGGGGATGAACAAGTAACTGTACAGGATTTTTTTGACTTTTTGCTAGATGAAGTAAAAAGCTTGGAAGCCATCAAGAGAATTGGTCTGAAACAGTGAACGTGACAAAGGAGAGAAAAGGCAAGCAAACTCCAGATCCAGAAATCAACGAGATGACAAAGAAACTTATGAAAGACCGCAATCTTCAGGACAAAGCCCCTATTTTAGGTCAACCCCTCAGAAAAAAAGACAATTTTTACAGGGACCCCCTCAGATAAAAAGACAATTTTTACAGGGACCCCCTCAGAAAAAAAGACAATTTTTTATGGGGACCCCCTAAGAAATAAAAACAATTTTTACAGGGACCCCTCAGAAAAAAAGACAATTTTTACAGGGACCCCCTCAGAAAAAAAAATTTAAAGGAACCCCCTTTATTTCCTGTTTTTTTTTTTTTTTGTATTTCTTTTATACTTGTTAATTTTCATTTATTTTACTGGTTTATTTTTCCACTAAAAATGACAAAACACAGTATTTTGTGACGTTTTGATGTCTCCGGGTCTTTATTTTGAATATAAATCAGTTGCAAGATTCAGATATTAAAATTATTTTTCTCCCCCCCTCCCCCCCTTATTTTTTTATCTTCTCAGAAAAAAGTTTCCTTGGGTTGTTCAGGGGAGGGATGTCCTCAACAATACACAATAATTGAAATGCAGGGTGTTTTTCTTTGTGGTTTATTATTATCATCTTAAATTTATATCTCTTACAGCAGTAATACCGGTACAACGTAGTACACCTGTGCTTTGCAAGAATAAATAATATTGCTTAGGATAAATTTGTATTGAAATAAATTGGAACAAATTTTGTAGATAAGCTGGGCATTATAATTATTAGCTAACTTTTACTCATTAACAGATAAACTTCATTTACTGTGCGGTCACAGAAACCGGGACATGTTGAACAAAACTGACCAATCAGATTAGACTGAAACGTCATCACATTCCAACAAAATTCGTTTGACCAATGAGATAGCACTTGAAAACAATCGCATTCCAACAAAAGTCATCTAAGCCAATCAGCAATGTTTTGACTGGCAAATTTTTGGCGCTAGTTTTTCCAATCCAGTTCTTCACTTAACCATAACATAATATAAACCTTTTTTGACCTTTTTAAAGAATATCTGATTAGTCAATTTGTCTGTCAGCAGCTTAGTGTTTGCCTTTGTCCCAACATGCAAAAATATACCAGTTTATTCAACTTTTTATTTCACTATATATCTCAATTGTTTGCTGTAAAGACTTCTACAACGACGTTTTTGACACAATAACAAATCGGTTATTTTTTCGTTCATGTTTCAGATGTTTTATCTATTACGTGACCAAACGCATCAGGTCAAATAGAGCCTTGGTTCCATGAAAATATATAAATAAATTGTCTGGCCAGAATTGTGTTAAACTTCATTACAAAAACCTCTCAAGATCTCTTGAATGCTTGAATGAAAAATATAATTGACTTGCCTCTATATGCGTTCGTTTAGCAACATGTAGGGTGAGAAATTCGTAGATTTCCAGCTCAAAGGAATTGCTCCGAGTTGCTAGAGCTTCAGTTTTCAAGTACTCCATTGAGAGTTCGATATTTGGTCAAAGTATTGGAGATCAAGCTCAAAATAACAGCCCATTCTGAAGCTCTTATAAGTGTCTAGGTATATCTTGAGTTAAAAGCTCCATTTTCTATTGTCTCACTGCTGGAAAAGCCTGTCTCTGAAAGCTATTTTTTGGGCTGTCCGCCATCTTGCATTCCTAAAGTTCCTAACTGGCGTTCACTTCGAAGACCTTCGAAGAGTTCGCACTGGCTGAAAGGTGATGAATGAAGGGCATTGTTTCTTGTGCTCTTAACCAATCAGGAGCTTTAACACGTGACCGATTGCGCAAGAAAGGCCTCTTCTGGCGACGAACAGAGAAAAAAAAAACTTTTGCAGTTTATAACTCGTTCCCGGCCTAAAGGCCTGGGCATGAGTAAAAAGGTATTTCTAAAAGATATCCTTTTAGCACTGGTTAAGGGCTATGATTTTAGTGCCTAATATTAATTGCGAAAGAGTTCGGAGATATATATCATTACATCTCTTTGCAAAATGATAATGTTTTCGCGCCAATAACTCCGATCCAACAATTTCTTTATTTCAATTTTTAACAGTAAGTAAACAATATAGTCAAATAATCATATAAACAAAGTACAAAAAAATTATAAACGTGAAGAACATGTCTTGAACATACTTGAACATACATTAGTGAAATGTTCAGCTGGATAAGTACGAATCAAAAAGCCTTCGACTTGACGTCGGCTTGTTACTTGTTGAGTCTTCAAGAAGTGGTTTATCAGCAGAATTGTAAACTTGCAAGTTCAGTGGCACAATGCTTCTTCTTCTGTTGTCACATCATAATCGTTCAGAACATTTTCGACAAAATGATGACTTGTTCTTGTCAAATTTGCAATCTCATTTTGTGAATAGTTTGCGTGATATAAGCCGAGAACTCTTTCTCGATAAATGATCGGCAGCTTGTTTCCATTCGAATAAAGACCACCTCTCCTATTTACTTGGATCTTTACAATCGGCAGCATGATATATCTTATACTTTTAGCTTTTTTGTGTCAAAAATGAAAATATTCACCAGTATATTTTCAAAATCTAGAGCCAAAATTTTGCCAGTCAAAACACAACGTTTCTCGATTGCTGATTGGCTTAGACGACTTTTGTTGGAATGCGATTGTTTTCAAGTGCTATCTCATTGGTCAAACGAATTTTGTTGGAATGTGATGACATTTTAGTCGAATCTGATTGGTCAGTTTTGTTCAACATGTCCCGGTTTCTGTGACCACACAGTAAATTGGAGGGGTGTAAATCCCCCACTCATGAAAGAATGAGATGATCTTCTGTTCTTTATCAACTACTATGGATTGAAAAGTCTGCACTTTTCTTTTACAGCACTGGAATAACTGTGATAATTAAATAGAGACTTATAAATGGCTAATCAGAAACACGAAAACTGAAATGCAAATATGCAAGTAGAGTTTTTGTCATTAATTTTCATAGAACTTAATTTATTTAAACCTGCAAAATGAACACTTGAAAACCTGGAGGTTAAGATATAAGGTATTATAATGCAAGAAACCTTTGAAATAAAATACTTTAAAAACATTGCTGAATGACATTATCAATAATAATTGTGCATTTAATCTTTTGAAAAACATACATTTGAGAATAAAAGGACAATTTGGAATGTTTTTCATCCCTATCAAAGAAATAATTGTCATCCACATAAGAAACTGCAGGTGCATGGTGTTAGCTTAACAAGTAATTTAATGGAAAACAATATTCTTGCCAGCACTAAAAAGAGCATATTAATAAATTAATTCTAATTGCACTGGATCATGTGCTTTATGTTCCATTTTCCTCTCAACTGTTTTACATTCCACCAGGAGAGTGATATATTAGATAATCCTACCAGCACGTATTAGCAAAGTATCAATCGTCTGTATGGTTTCTCCTCTCATCTCAGCCACATGAACATGTTCCATTTTCCTCTCAACTGTTTTACATTCCAACAGGAGAGTGATATATATCCTACCAGCACGTATTAGCAAAGTATCAATCCTCTGTATGGTTTCTCCCTCTCATCTCAGCCACATGAACATGTTCCATTTTCCTCTCAACTGTTTTACATTCCAACAGGAGAGTGATATATATCCTACCAGCACGTATTAGCAAAGTATCAATCCTCTGTATGGTTTCTCCCTCTCATCTCAGCCACATGAACATGTTCCATTTTCCTCTCAACTGTTTTACATTCCAACAGGAGAGTGATATATATCCTACCAGCACGTATTAGCAAAGTATCAATCCTCTGTATGGTTTCTCCCTCTCATCTCAGTCACATGAACATGTTCCATTTTCCTCTCAACTGTTTAATCTACATTCCAACAGGAGAGTGTCGATCATCAGAAATGAAAAATTTATTTTAAAATACTTATTACTATATACTTATACTTATACATATACTTATTTAAGGTGCATATAGAACTCCCTGATCTCTTTGACTTGGGGTGCAATCATTGTATATTATTATTTTAATTAATTAAGTCAGACAATTACAAATTGAATTAAATGCAACATTCTGGGCTTGATTATGCTTTTGTAATTCGTAGCTTCCCTTTCATCAAATTGGGAAGGACATCAATCAAATAGGTTGATTCTGGCTCTTCATCATATATCAATTCAGCTTCATCAGTGTCATAATCATATGATTGCACTTCAGCAACAAACCACCCAGGTGACCATCCACTGTCTCCAAGCTCATCTTCATCCCACAGCATCTGAACTTTTGCACCAACTTGGATGATCTCTTGGTACTCACTAATTTTTGCACTTGTAGTTCTTTTTGCTAGTTTGATTTTGTTACTGTCCAACTCTTCAAGGCAGTAATCATAAATAGCTCCTGGTTCAGCATCAAATACAACACTGATTTCATTCTTTTTTTTTACCACTGCTGTGTACCATCCAGCTCTCCAGCCTGTACTGCCAAGTTCTTCCTTTTCCCACAGTATGGATACCCTGGTACCAATTGCTTTGAAAATATCTACAGGATTGTAGTTTGCTGGTTGCATCTGAACCAGCTCTTTCTTTGTTGACATAATTAAATTAACTTCATCCTCTAATGTGCTAAAACGACATTCCAGGTTGTTGATAGTAATGCCATCGGGAATGGGAATTGTTGATCGATCCTGTTTTATTGATGAAACTCTCTTGGTCTTGATGTACTCAATGATGGACCTATTGGAGTAGAATGCATCCTGCGTCTTTGAACTACCTTTGGATCACAAATATAGCTCTTTTTCTCTGTAGCAATGATGGTTCTGGTTATGGTCATTAGGTTTAGTAGACCATCTAATTCTTTCCAGAATGCTAGTTCTTGTCTATTGGACTTTACCATTCCCACTCCAAGTACAAGTTCATCTTTTGTCCCACATGTCAACATCCCATGGAATTTTAAAATATCCTTTAGTGTGAAGATGGACAGCTTGCTAATGTCTTTGATGTTGTCTGAAATGTGACCAATCATACCCATCATACCTTTCAAGTTCTGGTGGCTATGTGAGGTTCAGGGTTTTATGGTCCAAATCGTTGCATCGCGACCTCCAGGTTTAAAAGTTCGTTTGGATTTTGGTCTTTTCTGCGACAATCAATCAGTTTGGGGGCGGAGCTTATGTAGACTACTGCTGACCATTAAAGGTCTGTACCCAATCCACTCATACTCGTATTACATGTGCATGCGGTACATACACGATCTGCATTTATCGTTTTTGTTTTGCTAAAAAATGCTCTTTCTTTAAGTACAATTGAATATGAGGATGTAGGTATTGTTTTACCAGATTTAGAAGAAACACAAATATGGATGAATTCCAACGAAATGGTATCTCAATCAATGCTGACAACGCTGTTTTTGCCAAGTTTTCACTCAACTTCTACCTGTGGCTGTAGTGAGAAATTATACTTGAATTCTTGTGGTTTTGGCGTAGCATCTAACTAAAAGCACATTTTATTTTTGTACATCCAGCGTGAAGTTGCCTTGAACTCAGAAACAAGAGATGGTAAGGTGGAAGGAGTAGAGCACGCCCCTTTCGTGTTACCGTATCGATGGACGTATGATACACTCGTGAAGTGCATCGAGGATTGTTGTAAATCGCTTAAATCTAGACGCAAGATTGAAAACAATATACTATAAGAAAAGCAGCAAAAGTCGTCAAGTAGTAGCAATAAAGTCAGACCACGATATTCCCGCTTTGTTGGCAGAGTACCCACTGATGACAAAGAAGGGCAAGACCTCACGAAAGGCAACTATGGTGTTAGCAGTGGATCTGGAGCTAAAAGCACCAAAGACACCAAAAAGAGAGTTACACTATTCTCTGACAGGTTAGAATAACGGGCTATCAAAACTGGGTTGTCAGCAAATCTGCATTTGTTATAAGATTGGGTCCAGGATTCGAATAAGGGAGCTTCACATTATTTAAAAGATGCCCATATTTTCTAATCACAAACCAACTAATTCCAACTTAGAACAGAGGGGTTCAAAATTTTAAAGGATACACCTTTTGATGTACTAACCAATTTCAAGCGAGGAGAGGGGGGTCCCTGGATACCCAAGGGTACGGCCCCTGGATCTACCCATTACCATGTACTGTATAGTCCCCTTTAACTATATCTAGTAAATGATCACATGGGAAAGAAGTCAATTTTCTAACTAGAGTCAAATAATAATAATAATGGAAACTTTATTTTCATTTTTCATTGTAAATCTCTCTATAAAAGGTAACTTACAATTGGCTACTTGAAATTGACATTTATAATGAAAGCGATTAATATGAAACTAAACAAAACGAAAAAAAAAAAAAAATGAAATAATAAAGAAACTTAAAATTTCATCAATTCGGGATTTTCCCAATCTTTGTTTCTTTTACAAAAGATAAAATACGTTGATCTAATGGCAATGTTGACTATTTTCCTAATTATGTACAGTTTATATTTCTTCTCAAATCCTAGCTCATCTATCATGTCTAAAAAAGAAGTACATTCAGTCGAGAAAACTCCGAGGCAACTGATTGAGAGATTAACAAATTTTACAGATTTAAAACTATTGTGTAATGTTGTAAGAAGAGTTTTGTACTTTAAGTATTTTCTGTTCACATTCTTTGTTAGGTTGGATTCAAAACCAACAGTCAATTCTACGATGTATAGGCAGTCATTTGTTTTTATCAGCAAGTCGGGTCGATGAGCTTCACCAGTGATTACTGAGGGGTTTTTATATCCGTCGATGTCAGCGTAAAGAGAAGATCTGTTAATTTCAGGTTGTAATGATGTCGCAATGAAGTTAACGATGGAATCATGTCTCCAGGTGAAACGGTTGAGATAGTGCTGGCACCCTGCAACAATGTGATTAAGTGATTCTGATGAACAGCAAAAGGAGCACTCACAAGTGGCCGATAGGCCCCATGTTACTAGATTCTTGCGTGTGGGTAGTGAATTGTTGATGTATCGTATGGCAAAATTAAAAATGTTCCTAGGAAGATTAGCGTGAGCGGCAGACCAGATGGAGTGGAGTGATGACAGGGAGTATTTAGTGATGTTGAAGAAAAATGATCCTTGTGATGTCAAGTGATTTGTGAGTTTTTCTTCATGTATAGACCTAAAGTTCTTGAGCACTTCTTTAGTTGACTGGAAAACATCAAACTGTATGTTTGAGTTGCTGCTAGATGACTTCCAAAGATGATTTATTGCACTGCATTTTGACGATTTTAAGGCTTTTCTGAGGACAGTTTGACATTGCGTGAATTTGACTGAAGGAGGGATAATATTGAGACCAAATTTATTTCGTGGTAAATATGTGTTACTAAGGGTTCCAGATATAGGAATGTCTAGCCATCTGTGGAGATATTGATTTACTATGGGGTCGAGGTTTTCAGTTATCCATGTTTTTCCAAGGTCAGCAATAGTCAAGTGCCAGGATATTTTAGATAAGACAAAACGACAATAAAGCAAGAGTTTATTTTTAGGGTGAATCGGTTTCATATCGATGTCAGACATCAAGGCATTCATAGTGGAGGTCACTTCAGTTCGATGTTGGTCATTAGACATGTCAAAATCAAAGAATCTTCCCAAGTATCGAAAAGATTCTCCAATTTTGACACAAGGGACAAGGACGCCATTTATTAGCAGTTTAGGAAGATACTGAATTGCTTTAGTGGTGCTTTTCTTGATTCCAAACGTACAACATTTATCTACTCTTATTTTCATACTTGACCACTGACACCAGATTGTGAATCGGTTTACAAGATGTTGATTCTCCGACTCTTGAGAACTGATGACTGCAGCATCATCTGCAAACTGGAACCAGTGGAGAGGATTGAGAAGCTTGAAGGAGAAGCCAAATTGACGGTATTTTTTAGATTTGATATGCTGTATAAAGGTATTGAAGCATAAATTAAAAAGTAAAGGACTCAAACAGTCTCCCTGAAGGACGCCACGCCCAATAGATATGAAGGGTGTACGAAAATCAGGAGTGATGATTGAGGTTTTAAATTCAGTGTATAAACTCTTAATTAGTTGCTTGATGTGATCCGGGACGTGATGATAGTCGAGTACAGATTGTATCAGATTATGGTGTACTTCACCAAATGCATTTTTAAGATCTAGAAGGGTGATGACAAGGGAACGCTGTTTCGTACGAGCTTTGTTGATAATGTCAGCCATTTGTGATGTGTGTTCTAGAGTTCCAGATAGACCAGGTGTAAATCCTTTTTGAATATCATGTTCTATCAAGTTGTTTGCAGTGAGGAAGTTAAAAGTTGAATTACGCAGACATGAGGTGAAAACTTTTAATGGAACGGATTGCAAAGTAATGGGACGGAAGTTTGCAGGATCGTTAGTTTTTCCTTTTTTGTGGATTAATATTGTGCAGGCTTGTTTCCACTCCTCAGGGACAGATCCAGAAGACCAGACTGTGCGAATTATTTCAGCTAAGTAACTGCGAAGATAAGGACATCTTTTGAAACATATTATGGACAACTGATCTAGAGGACAAGGGCTGCCAGACGCTTTCATTTTTCTAATAACATGTGTGATTTGCTCGTATGTTGGGGGATCGAGATTAAATGCAATTTCAGGATGAGGTAGATTTGGTATCGAATTCGGTATTTGAAAAACTTTTGTCGGATTAATTGAAGACAGGATTTTCCTAAAGTAGAGTACACAATCGTTCATTCCAAACGAGGGAAGAAATGTTTCTTTTGTTTCAAATTCTTTCTTGACATAGCCCCAAAAGTTTTTCTTTATGAAATTGTCGTGGTCAAAAGGTCTGTCATCTTGAGACGTGTCGTTATTATTTTGGAGATTGGCACGTAATAAGTGTGACACGTATTTGATTTCCATGAGGTCAGCTTTAGAGCGTTTCAACATTTTCAGAATTTTCTTTAGTTCCTTTGTTGTTTTATGCTTGTACTTGTTAACCAATTCTTTATTAAAGACTTTCTTAACTTGACCGAATTCATCTAGAAAAGTAGTTATATATTGTGTCATTTAAGCGTTGTATACATGAATTCAAATCCTCAAACTTGATTGGAGAGTTCAAGTGCAGGGCCATTTTGAAATATTCGTTAGCCGTTAACCATTGTTCATCGGTTTTTGGAAGATTTATCCCTGTTTTCAAACACGGATAGATCTCTTCATCAGAATCAATAAAAGGAATATCATGATCTTGATTGTTTTCATTTTGTTGGGATATATTTTCAGCTAAATCAGCACGTAGCTCATCGTTTAAACCAGATATTACTCTACAGCTTCGCTGATGCATCTTTAAACCCCTGTTTCCCTTACAGATCTTACCACAACTGCATTTGACTGTATTGTCATTTCTTGCGGTGTCTGTTGAGGTTGAAAAGCTATTGTTATGGAGAGACTGGTCATTTTCTTGATGCTGAGGTTCTTTGTCTTGCCCGTGAACTCTTTGTTTACATCGCCATGCATGTCGTCCCAACGACACAAATTCTTGTCCACAAAAAGCACAGACAATCCCAACGATCAAAATGAAAAGAAAACTTGAATTTGCCATGATTTTAGGAGTATCAGTAGACGAATATATTGGTAATTGGTGTCAATTTAAGTAAGAAAAATGCATTTAAACTAAGGACATGCACAGAGCGTGTCCGCACTGCTCGATGTCTAATGCTAATAATAATAATAATAAGTTAATAATAATAATAATAATAATAATAATAATAATAATAATAATAATAATAATAATAATAATAATAATAATAATAATAATAATAATAATAATAATAATAATAATAATAATAAAGATTTATTGGGGACATATCTACAGGGTAGCTCTACATTCCCCAAACCTAAGAACTATATATAAAAATGTGAAATATAAACAAATGAGAAACTATGTACATATATTTAAAATATAAATTCAGTTATTCAACGGGTGACTCTGTTCTTTGCTCTTTCAAGTAAGATGGACTTGACATGACGACAGAACTGATGATGTTCTTTACAGGATCTTATATTTTCGGGTACGTCGTTGAAGTGGGGCTTCCCTTTAGAATCTGTTTTGTCCATGCAATATCCAAATTTGTACAAATAAAACAAATTCCTAAGATTGTTTGACTCAAGATGGGAATGAAATTTTTTTGCATGCACTTTGTCAGTCAGCTATGTTTGTTCCGACCATTGGTTTGTATTGGTTGAGAAAAGGCTCAAAGCAAATGGTGGAGCTCAAAACAGAAGTCGACTTTTCCTCTTGTAAAGAGGAGTATAAAGATCCTAAAGAAAAAAAGCTATCATGCATCCATATTGGATGTGCTTCAGTTGATGTAGGTGGGACATCCAGTGGCTCAGGTAAGGAAATGAAAATGGATGGAAACAAATTAAGATGTAAGATTAACCACATGCACTAGTGTAGCATAAAATGGTACAAAAACAATTATTATGAATTTGCATGCAGACTTTGACATGCTCTCTCTCACTATACCAGTTTTAAGTTGATTAAAACAATAATCAGTGAATTTTATCCATTCCCTAACCGTGTGAAACTCGGCAGTGCCTTGCATGTTCTTATTTCCTCTTCTGTATAGGCATTGCATGTTTGGCTGCTTCACAAGAGAGATCCAACAAAATACTGTAATTTAAATAGTTAAGCCAGTGACTGAGTCAAAAGATAAATTTCCATAAGAGCCTTTGCATGTAAATCCAATTTGATTATTAAATAATAATATTAACAATAATTCATTAAATTTGCAGGAATTACTACTATAGACAGACCAGCCAAAAGAAGTCTAGAATATGAATCAGATTTGACAGACGCAATGGAACTGGAGCTTGTCCAAGCAGTTTCTAAAAATCCTGGCACTAAAACACAAAATGACACATGGAATGATGTTCATTGTGATTTGGTGCGGGATTTAGAAAAGAAAGGAACCATTGTGAGATATAGCATTCGACATCTTAAATTGTGGACCGACCTTATCATAGATGGAAAATCTGCAGGATTAGGTGATGAACCCAACTGGGAAGAGTTCATAGACGTAATTGGTGTGCCCCCAAAGAAAAGGAGAGACAAATCAGTAGGAAGCCCAGAAACAAGTACAGATGATTTTTTAAAAGCAATGATGATCCAAAACCAGAAAAACACAGAAGTGTTCCAAACCTCTTTACAACAATTCTTGCCAGTCAACATCAGGTAATAAGACAGAAACACTGCTGTGAGTAAATATTTACCAACACAAATAGGAGAATAAGAAAAAAATATTAGTATGAAGAAAATTATTGAAAATTCACTCATATTTCATATTTTCACTTTCATATTTCATATTTTCACTTTCATATTTCATATTTAATATATATATATAATAATTATAATTTTCTCTCTTTAATTTTTCTTTTACTCTTTTAGAACAGACTTAAGTGGCTAATGAAATGTACTCTGGGATTATAACTGTTTGTTTGCTTAATTTCCATAATAGTGCAGCATTGGCATAGAAATAGAAATACTGTCAACAAAAAGTTTTAACCCCATTTGAACTAGATAACAACCAACTATACACAATTATACACATCTTTACCTTCATTCTTTGTTGCCACATTTTAGAACATGTGATCTTATTCTGGAGTAGATTTTTTCACTGTATATTTTAGCATGCTCATGCTCAATAATCAAATAATCAAATTGTGGTCATTAATCCCCAACACTAATATTGCATTAAAAATGTGCAAATTGCAGCAAATATGTGGTTTCTTGTTCTCTCAGCCGGGGTACATGATTAGTGCTTTGCAATATTAACTGACGCTTTATATATATTTTATTCAATATGTAAACTGTGTAGCAGAGTCCAGTGCTATCTGGTAACAGATTCAACCCCCAGCTGCCCTCCACACCCTCATTCTCACCATCAACCAAGCTGCCCAACACTTTTCAAGTCTCACCATCAGCATCTACAGAGAAAAGCTATCTGAATGAAGGCAAAAAGAATGTTGCTTCTTATACACCTTTAGAGGTTATTGAGTTTCTTGATGGTAATAATCTTGGCTCCTTTGTACCACAATTTGTTGAGGCAGATATTGATGGCCCTCTTTTTGCAAGTTTATGTCATCCCCATTTGGGATCTAGCATTCTACAAGGTATGGGGATTAACAAAGAAAATGGAGAGAAAATAGTGGAAGCAATAAGTAGACAAATGGGTCGATAAATGCTGTACAAATGAGAACAGTGATGATGATTTATCACACTTCTAGAGTTCCTGACTGAACTTAATTTTACACAAACAAAAAAACAACAAACAGTTGAATAATTATTAGAAGAAGCCACAGTCTTGAAAGAATCCTCGACTTTGTTGAGCTGTAATCTGTTAATCAAAAAATGTTGTACGAGGTTTGTTCGAATTAAGTAACTGAAGAAAAACTAAAATTTTTGTTCAGTGAAATAAAGCCTATCTCAACCATTTTTTTTTGAATTTTCAAACTCAGTTTTTGTTAGAGATTGAATATCTTGAATATCTAGAGAAAGGGGGTACTGAAAGATTCCTAGTGAATTTTTCAGATATGTTTAGAAACCAAAAAATATTTGTCAGCAAAACACTGAAATCCTAAGAGGGTGAGGGGGATAAAGGATATTGGTGGGGATTGGGGATAAAGAGATCTCAACTTATATGCTCTCTAACAAGAACCCTGAGTTTGAAAATAAAAAAAAATGGATGTGGACTTTAAGATAATGTACAGCAGCTGTTGCAAAGCTAATTCAAAACATCTTCGTGGGTATTTTATGCATAAATCTGGATGTCTCTTTAACCACATCTTTGTGCAACCAAATGCTTTCTCAATAGGGTTCATGTCCGGAGAGTATGGTCTGAGTAATGAACAGTAAAGTAATTAGGGGTCTACCATTTAACTTAATAAGAAGGGCCCAACTGAAAAGGGGGAGGCACCTCCCCCATTGGACCGCCTTGGATCTGCCACTGTATCTCTCAATTATAGATATCTTTGATTTAAAGATACAAAACCTAGAAAAATATACATGTTACTGTTATTTATAGCATAAATTTCTACCAATTTAGTAAGATATATATAGAAATTTGGACAACCAATATCGATGTTGAAAAAAAATTACAAAGTTTCATGCAGTTAATAAAATTGTGCTAGAATTCTCTTTTAAAAGAGCTTTGTTATAATACATAATTCATGGGTCTGCATGATACTAAATGTCCCCAAGCATGTAATTTATATTTCCTACATGTTCATATTCATTACATGGTTACTTCAAAATAAAGTTTGTTAGATCTTCCAGTTTACATAAAGTATTTATTATTATTATTATTAAGTTGCACACTTACGGCAAGAACATTACTATGCCACCTCTGTTTCTGACAGCTGTAATGACAACATTTTTCCCTTCTGGCTGCTGATCCCACATATGGCAATACAAAGTTATTCATAGCAAATTCAAACTGTCTCTGATTATAAGCACCAACTATTGTATGAGATGATTCAATCCCATCCATATTAATAGCACTCAGAACACTGTAGCGGGTTCCTCTGGTAAAATTGCCCTTTACAGAGATCCTCGAGCCTTTTAAGCCTCTGCCAAATTTCCTCTTGTGAAAAAGAACAAACAAACAAATATTATAAAAACAGTATTAAACACTATTGGATTAATAGGGTAGCCTTTGGGGATTTGGAAGGAAAGCAGCCTTTCCACACAGATTTAGGAAAGATGAAAACAAGGGACACGTATAAAATGGGAAAGTAAGATGACAAATGTTTATGTACATACAGTATTTCATGTCATATTTGTGTAATGCAGATTTCTACACCCTCCTGTACAGAACTGGCTGAATTACCTGAAAAGTTCTTTCATCCTTAGATGATTCATCGATAAAAAGAAATTGATGAGTTCCAAACTGTGACATTCTTTGACGAAATTCAGCACGATGCCTATCATTTCTCTGTTTTGCAATGACGTCCAGCTGTTCAATATGTAAGATAAACTTAATAATACAATATATTGATCAACAGGAAAAACAATTTAAAATTTTGTCGACATTTGAGTATCTATGAATGCAGGGGTATAAATATGAAGTTTGCCAAACTTTCCCCTCCCACTCCTGAGAAAAAACATTGATAACTGCATCACCTTTCTTCGCGAAAAACCCATTTTGTGTAAGCATCTGTTGATAGAGGAAACTGAAAATGTTCTCCCTGTCAAATATTCCAACCAATCTTTTAACTCGTCTTCGTAGACTTTGGGATATTGTGAAATAATGTGTTTCATCATCAGGATATCTTGAGCTGTCATGGCAAACATAAAACTTGTGACTATTACAGTACCATTCAGAGCTGTAAATGTACAACAGAAAAGCTACCAAGCAAACGCTAAATGAAGTTGAGGAAGTAAATATAACTATTATAAACTTGTTATAAACTTGAAGCTTACCTCGAAGCTGTCTTATCTTTGCAGGCCTCGGCGGATATTCAATAGAGTTGTTATTTTGGAATATTTTTTTCATTTTCTTCACAAATAAACAATCAATCAATCAAACAAAAAACTAACTAAATAAATAATTTAAAAAAGGGCCATAAGATGGACTATATCTGAAATTCCTTATATATATAAAAACTCGCTGTATACTAGGAGCCCGTACTTAATTTTTGTTCCTGCTTTGAAACCCCATGTCAAACTGACTAAAGTAAAGATATCAACTTGTATGCCATAAGGCATACACCGGGTGCCAGAAGTCGGTGGATTAGGATGAGGGAGAGAGGGAGTGTAGGGGTTGGGTTACACAACTAAACTTTTGTATCAGATGCCAAGATGTTTCACTAACCTCAAGTTAGAGGGAAAGAGTGATTCCTTACTCTTAGAACTCTTTTCAACTGTGAACCACTGAAATGTAACCTTTGCACTTCATCAATTTTTGGGACATTTCTTTGAAAAACCGCTTTACCTCTTCTACAGGACACCATGATAATAAAGATATATAAGAAATAATGGAAGAACTTGCTTCACTTGGGTAGATAACTTTGAACACCAATTCAAGGATCTTAGAGGGGAGAAACATCATGGGTGTGTCATCCAGAGCAGGTACATCAAGGTCTTGGAGTTTATCCAACGGCAAATAATGGAGTTCTCCTTTGGTTTTTAGCCATCTCACAAAATCTGGAATGGGCTGGTACTCTCGAAGCTTGATATCGGGATCACCTTGTTTGATATCGGGATTATAAATCACACGAGAGTACTCATCATACGTGTTGTTGAGAATTTGATAATCCTCCCTATAGCTTCCTTTGAACTGAAAGTCAAGGTCCCAGATTGTTGCGATTTCATTCCAAATAGGTCCAAAAGCCCAATAGTCGTCATAATCTTCATCCTTATTTCTTTCGTTTTTCTTCAAAAATGTTACCAGCCTTTCCCCATCCTGGAATGAAAAACTTTTCTCGTCTTTTGTCCCACGAAGAACTGAACATGATTCACCACCATACTGTGTCTTCTCAAGACATTGTTGGACCTTACTCGCCATGTATTCCATATTTTCCTTGTGTCTTTCGTCTCCTATTACATAGCTCTTGTGAACGCCTTGGCTGCTGAATATTTCATTTGAAAGGGCTGCGTTATGAACTGCGTGAACTCTCTCGACTGGTTTTCGCTTACTATGGTATTCAGCAAAAGATTTCTGACGAACAGACTTGATACCAAGCGCTCGTGCCAAGCGAACCAGCCACATACCAACAAGGGGCTTGCTGGAGCTTCAGCTGGACCGTTATCGACAACAAATACAAAATGCTCCTTTAATCTGCCTGTCTTGGGACTTCGAAAAACGCTATCGAGAGATGGATTTGCCAAAAGAAGAAAAAGTTCATTGAACACTCTTTGCACATTTTGAGGTTCAAAGTATGTTAGACTCAGAACAGTCGCAGAATTTCCACTCCTTCGAATGGTCATTATCTTATCGTCTTGTAACGTTGCTTCGGTCTTTATAAAAAAGGTGTGTCATGGGTGTGATTGTATTGAATGTGGATCTTTGCCAATCACGATCTGGAAGCTCATGTTTCTTCCATGTTTTCCCTGGTTTTTGGACAGGAGAAACATCTGACTGGATTGCAGCTTTGGCATCTTTTGAGTCAACCATGAAGTTGTCAGGATGTAGATGGGCCAAATCAAGGGTGAGGTTTACATTATGCGTCGTCCAGTGCAAATTGACAACCAACTTCTCCACTCCAGTTCTCGGTGGTTTGTGAAGGGATGTGCTAGCATTGATTCCCCTCCCAGAATGGTGCCTTTTAGCTTGATAGGTGCCTTCCTTAAAATTCTGAGTGTAATTGAAACAAGACGAGAGGGAAATGTTAAAGTCATCTGGAGCAAGTGCCAAGATTGTCTTCTTGCATGCTTCATTATTGTATGATTATCTGCTGCTCGGTACAGAACAGCATCCGTCAATCTTGGGTGGCTTTCCAGTCCTCCTCCACCACGGTTTACTCGATCTGCATCGCCAAATGCAAATTCTAGTATGCCAGCAAGATCGGAAACTCTTCAGACTTAAGCATCCTTCCTCGACCTTTATATATATGACGTAGATCTTCTAATTTCTTCTTCTCTAGCATTCTGTTGATCAAAAGCTTTCTTTTCCTTTCTGGAATTTCATCACTTTGTTCAAGCGTTATTTCATTTCTCATATTTCTGTATTTGTTTAGATTGCTAAATACCATATCCCTTGATCTTGAAATGGAACGTTAATCCCTTACGTTCGAGAGCTTTATCACAGATTTGACGCTTGATATCTTTGCCAGGAGTGCAGTTAACGTGTCTCTATCTCCGTTGCTATCAAGGTATTGGATTGCCGTTTCAAAATCATCTCCTATGGCATCTCTAATTCTTTTCTTTATTATTTCTTCATCTCCTTCTTCTTTCCCTTTCAGTGAATTTAGTACTGCCTTCACCTCTGTTCCACGGTTCTCCAGAATGAATGCTTTCCGGTGTATATAAACCTACATTATGTTCAGATGACGTGCAAGGGTCCAGAACATTGTGGCAGAGCTGTAAGGCTTTGTTGAATCCATATTTTTGGCCTGTCTATAAACATGTACTCGTTCCTGTGTTGGTACTATGGGGCCATTTTTGATGAGATATTCGGCTACAGAAAGTATGGCTGTCAAGTGGGTTTGCTGCTTAAGACTACATCCCTGACTTAATTGATCGAGAATAACATCAATGTTATCCCGAAGTCCTCCACTGACTCTACTGACCATTCCTTGTAACTCTCCATCGTCGACTACATCCACTTTATTTTTTCCCAGTGACCGATTCATGTTCGCCATTATCGTTTGCCCTTTCTTTTTGTACCAAGCCAGACCTGGACTTTTTAAAGGAACAAGCTCCACATCTTGGTTATCTAATTCCGTGGTTGTTGGTTTGTTTTCCTTAATATCATCAGAGTCATTCATGTTAGTACGAATTACAAAATTTGAAATATTCGGAGAATTGGTTGAGGGACATGTTTTCTTTTTACTGGATGGCTCAGGCTTTTCTTCGCTTTTGCGTTTTTTACGTGAATGGGGTGGATATTGGTAATGTGGACATACTCACCCTGTTTGTTTTGGGGGGCATGATGTTGTTTGATGTAGCTGGAGAATATTGTGTGCTTGTCGGTGTGTTTACTTCAGATCTACTGCTAGAGTCTGTGTCATCAGGTGAATTAGGAGCAGCAAACTTTAATATTGATTGAGAATTATTAACAGAACCACTGCATGCCTTTCTTTTGATTGGTGTAGTTGAGTTGTTCTTTGCATTTCCTTTCTTGCACTTACACTTGGGCATTAAAGTTGGTAATGTTGGAGTCATAGCAGCAGGAGATCTAGGTGGTGGAGACCTGGGTGTCACAGGAGATCTAGGTGGTGGAGACTTGGGTGTCACAGAAGGAGATCTAGGTGGCGTAGTCCTGGGTGTCACAGAACTAGATCTAGTTGGTGGAGACTTGGGTGTCACAGAAGGAGATCTAGGTGGTGGAGACCTGGGTGTCACAGAAGGAGATCTAGGTGGTGGAGACCTGGGTGTCACAGGAGATCTAGGTGGTGGAGACCTGGGTGTCACAGAAGGAGATCTAGTTGGTGGAGACCTGGGTGTCACAGAAGGAGATCTAGGTGGTGGAGACCTGGGTGTCACAGAAGGAGATCTAGGTGGTGTAGTCCTGGGTGTCAGAGAAGGAGATCTAGGTGGTGTAGACCTGGGTGTCACAGGAGATCTACAACGGCGTGCAGAACCTGTTGAGACACTGTCCCAATTTTGGCCTTAATTAGCCAACCCTGTTTTATGGTCCCCCTTCCCCCCTCTCTCAATGTTGAGTAGGCCGGGGAGATTCCTGATAGGTCCAACACTTGACCCAACCAACATTGTGTCGGGGGGAGGGGGATTCAGAATATATGGCGGTTCCACGACTTACATGGTGGGTATAATATCAAAGAACGTCAATTTTAGGGCACAATGTCTCAACCATTCTGCACGCCGTTGTCTGAGACCTATAATATTAAATAACTAGAAAAAATAATGCAATCATTTGGTGGTTTTACACTAAACTTGTAGTAGTCAAAGGTAGGCTCTGTATGCTACAATTTCGGGTGACATTGATTTGACCTAACAAAATACTAGCGATAAAAGCCAATTTGGGAATTTATTCAAATCGTATCAATTAAGGCCAGTATGGGGACTGGTTGGATCGCGTGCTTTTCAACTCCTGTAGAAATTAAGCACAAAGGCTGTTGTCAATGGCAACATGCCATCACATAAGACTCTGTTAATATTTACTTTTTAAAAGGTCAAGTATCTTATTATGCATCAAAATTCGTTTTGTGCGATATTAAAATGCCACGTAAATAAATGTGAAACTTCGAAATACTCTCATATTTTGATACCCATGTACCCGTGACTGCGATAGCAGAATAGTATTTTACCACACGGCTCACAGCAAAGCTCATTTCTGCCTAAATTACAACACTATAGCACAGTTTGTACGAATCGAGATGCCGACTTACATATGCAAATTGTTAGATGTTGAACTCACGGTCAAAAGATTGACCCCCATAAGAGTCCTAGTTAAAGAAATTTGTGATCGGACACATACAGGGGTCAGACGAAGGGTAATTCATGCTCAGTCGAGTGTTTTGATGGACAATTGCCTAAGTATCATTTCCTTTGATGATCGCGACGGTTAACCATGGCCACGGTTAACCATGACGCCCTTAAAGAGATACAGTAAATTAGTGTATTTAAACATCGGTTAACCTGGTTAACCGTGTGACGTCACGAGCGGGTTTTTAAGCTGAAAGCGCAAAAGAAAACTCGATATACAGCCGCTTGATACTGCAAACAAGTTTTATACTACAAGACAAGCCTAATCTTCAGTGTTGCTCTTCTAATGTTATACATTTTACAGTAATTCTTTAAAATATCGGCGTCATTTATCAACACAATGACGTGACGCTGGAAATTGGTTTAACAGCTAGAAATTGGTTTTACAGCTGACAGGATATATAATTATGAAACCTGTCATACTGTAAAATACATCTTCTAGTTTTGAAACTTTTCACATTTATTATTGGTGTTTTTGTTGTTGTTGTTGTGTTGTTGTGTTTTTTTGAAACTAATTTATCGTTCTTGGCCTTGCGTCTATTTCCACTCCTAAAAATGTATTCACAACCAAATTAGCGCGCGCTTGTGTGATGGTTCTATCAAGCGCGCGGTTTTTCTACGTCTATATTTGAATAGGTAGATAGGTAGACTCACTCCTATGTCTTTTATATCGTTTTCCGTACGCTTTTCTATCAGATAAATAAGTACTATGTCCTATATGCTTCTCATTTGTTGTCCACGGACTGATATGTAGCTCAGACAACGGCGTGCAGAACCTGTTGAGACACTGTCCCAATTTTGGCCTTAATTAGCCAACCCTGTTTTATGGTCCCCCTTCCCCTCTCTCTCAATGTTGAGTAGGCCGGGGAGATTCCTGATAGGTCCAACACTTGACCCAACCAACATTGTGTCAGGGGGAGGGGGATTCAGAATATATGGCGGTTCCACGACTTACATGGTGGGTATAATATCAAAGAACGTCAATTTTAGGGCACAATGTGTCAACCATTCTGCACGCCATTGTAGGTGGTGTAGACTTAGGTGACCCAGGAGAGCTAGGTGGAGTTACACTGGGTGATACAGATGATGTAGGTGGATTTGACCAGCTGGCTTTCACAGGAGATCTAAGTGAGGTTGACCTAGGTGTCACAGATGGCGATCTGGGTGGAGCAGATTTGTCTGTCATAATAGGAGAACTAGATGACGTGGTAGTGCTGCTTGCTGCAGGAGGAAACCCAGGTGGTGAAGAACTACACCTGACTATATGAGCATAGCTAGGAAAATTGGAACTGCCTTTTCCATTAGTGGATGTGTCCTTTTTAATCAATGGCACAAAATGATTAGGTACCCATTGTCTAGGATTGCAAGGTGACACTCTTGTCCACATTATGTGAATTGCAGGTCGCAAAACAACATTTCTTGACTCATATTTTTGCCTTGGATAGAATGTGTGGTGAATGCAGTTTCTAATTCTGATGCTTGACGAGAAACTGGGGTAAACAGAGTATGCCAAAGCCATCACGATCAATGGAAATGCAAACACAAATGGCTTTGAAGTATACCGTGTGAGGGAAATTATTGCATCAGGATAATTATCCAAATGCCCATCATAAACTTTGTTAGCAATTTCATTACTAAGGAGAACTGGAAATAATTTTTTGGCTGAATAGCTGTTATTTACGGTCATTTCAGTAAATTGGGGATGGTTTGCATAAAAATCTGAATGGACAATTAGCTCACATGTTACAAGAAGACGCAACAAATCTGCCTGATCTTCATTATTTTTCAGTAGGATTGACACGCTGTTGAACAGGCAATTACCATTTCCAGTGCTGTGTAGAGGGACGTAGTCAACAAAATCGTACGGTAGTAATTTTTTAGACATTGTGTCTTCCTTATGTTTGCCAGCGTTAACATATGCTGCCTTCTGGCTTCCAAAAAAGGGTTGAAAGTTTTCAAGCACTTTGAGAGGCTTTGTCCTTGTTTAGCAATGATTTGCTAAGCTTAGCAATGTCTTGGCTGTCAAGCATATTCATAATTCAAATGCAAAAGGTAAAAATCTACAAAGGCAAACAAAATGAGAAAAATACATTATTGCTAAACATTAAGGAAACAGCGATTGTCAAGAGCTTACAGATTTTTAGCCTGTGGCTACGTAGGCTAACAGATTTTAAGACTATGAATTCTTTTAGACATTTACTCAAACCCAGGCAAGAAATATAAATATAAGCCCTCTAAGAGGACATGTGGTTACTGGTCAAATGATAAATAAACAAGCAAAGCAATTAAACTAAACAAAGAAACCAACAAAAATAAATAGAAAAGAAAGAATGCTTTCGAGAAAAAAATAATTATAATTTTTCTGTCGATATGGAGTCTATGAGAATGATGAAAGTGCTCCAAAAAGTCCTCCAAATTGTATATTACAAAGAAGAAAATGACAAACTAAGCAAACCACAACCATTCTATTCCTAAACGTTTTGAGGTTACTGAACAAACAGAACAGTCTTTGTAGTCACATCTGGACTCATTGGCTCTTTGTTAAATGACTAATTAAATTCAAAAATAATTTTCACGTGTATTTCACATCTTTTTTACATATTTCTCCCAGTAGTCTAGTGACACGTAAAATAAAACATTGTCTACTTTAAGTAGACAATGTTTTATACCAATATATCCAAACAAACACAAGCCACATGGAAAAACGAGTCTGCTTGACCTTTTGGTCAGCAGTATCGATGAAGCCAATGCCGAGTGTGTTCGTAGACTCCATATTTATTGAAAACTTCTAAGATTTTTTCATCGAAAGGAAATATCTAATGAAATTATAACAACCGCTGTTTAAAAAAGGTAGATATTTCTTAGAATATTTCATATTTTCGTTGTGAAAAATGATTAAAATGAGTCAAGTGATCTTTGAGCCAATTCCGTATGTATTTCGTTCTCTCTTCGTGAACAACTTCGGCAAAACCGAATTACTTACACACTTACTTACACACACGATGACATAATGGTACTGGCTTGTATACAAGCCAGTAACCACAAAAACGATAGTTAAGTTTAAATTAGCTTGTGAACAGGCTCAGGTGAGGGGGAAGGGGAGGGGGGCATACGAAGGGGAAGCCCCTTCCCTTCCTCTCCCCTCCCCTGAGCCTGTTCACAGGCTAAATATATAAATTTAATTGTTTACAAAGAGAAACAAGTAAGTAGCAAACCAGCAATTAGATTAGCTTCCCGCACTGGTAGATCAAATCAAAATGACGTGCAGTTGATATGTACTTTAATGCATTTCTACAAAAAAATTTAGAATCAATCAATTCCATAAGACCTCTGAGAAACCAGGCCTGTGGTTTTCAAATGAAAGAGCGCAAATACTGCCTTATTGAATCAACCCTTATCATAGTGCAGTCACGACACTACGAATCTCTGCACACAATTACCAGACGTGGAGTCTTACAAAAAAGATGTAATCGTTGTTTTCATTGAGACAATTTTTTAACTAGTTAACTAAAAAACCTGTAAACACCTCAATATGTCTAGAATGTCTAAGATTGCTTACAGTTTAATTTCTTTCTTGACTTTTGTATTATTTCATGAGTAATTTGCGATTTACAAAGACGCTTTTTGCATTCCTGTGAAAACATTTTACATTTTACTTGTAAAATTGTCATTCGGTATAAAACACCAGAAATACCTAGGGATCCAAGGGTTTATTATCTTGTTACAATGTTTACCTACTTGATGGAGAGTCACACGACTCTCTTCGCTTCTTGCGCCTTCACCGCTCGCCTGGGTCACGAAATAAACATGATGAAAGTGAACAAAAACCCCTGGAGCCCAGAGTACACTGGAGATCATAACTTCGATAATAAATCATGTATTTACAATTAAGTCGCTTAAAATTACAAAATGTTGGTTATAATTTAATTAGAAAAAGAATCTCCCGCGCTAACCTATTTGTATTTTAGTCTTTGAGATCTCATCAATAGAAATTGGCTTGTCAAGAATACTAATAATAATCTCCACTAGCCGCTCAGAGGTAAAAGTAATATGGGCTTCATTTCAACAACCTTGCTGAGATCGGCCTGACAAAAACATTTACAAGTTTTGTCCCTAACCAAATCTCTGTTAGCACTACAACAGATCGCAAACATAAGTCACACAACATCTCGTATTTCTGGCGGGAAATTAGATGTACTTTGGTTTGTATACACGCACGTATCAACATGTTTCGAATGAGTACCACTGTCCCGCTTATGGCTTTTCTAGAGTTGCAGTTCTACTAACAAGAACAAAAAATATTTTTCTTAGAAAAATGTTTTTTGTTCTTGTACTGTGCTACTGGCGATTTCAACTACAAATGACCTATCATTGACAAACCTGTCTGATTTGAAGTGATTTGACATTTGGCCTAAACCAAGGACAGCGGTGTCTTTGAAGTTTTGTAAGCTAAGGCTGGACAAATTTTGCGCTGAGGTGTCCTTTCATTAGAAAACTACAGGGTCTCTCAGAGCAGTCAAAGGTCTAACTCTAACTCTATGTGTAATGTGACTTTTTGGGGGAATTCGTGGTGTGGACTCTCTCTACAGACTTTACTATCTTTATGAAACTAGCTGGCAAGTCTGCGGCAGACTACAGTCTATTTCAATCTGGTATTTTCGGTACACCAACTTTAATGTCACTAGTATAACTGACCTGAACAAAAGGAAGTTTGGCTGGCCAAAATAAAACTGTGTGTAAAACAGTCAGATTTCGAGACATATGATAACAGATAAAAATTAAATGGAACAAAGCAGAAATGTTTCTTTCAGAATCCTACTTCATAAGTGACGTCGTTCATCAGCGAGAGCGGCTTGTATTTCAATTTATTTGGAGTGCGACTGAGTGAATTTTTGGTTGGTCAAATATTTTTTATGATTGAACTCAGGCATTTTAAGGTCGGTAATTAACAGTTATTAACCCAATCAAGAGATGAACGCAAAGGAAACAAAGCGTGTTGCCGGCACTCCCCTCCCGAGCCTGTCAGTATAGCTGGTAGCTGCAGTGCCTGCTGCTACACAAGCTTTCTCCATTTATTTGATAATTGTTGATCTGTGTAACCTGTAAGAATCGGGAATTGTCTGGCAACTAAAATAAAGCAATGCTGCCCCTATGAATATTTTTGTAAATAACCTCTTACCTCAACAGCACTTTCAAGGTAGATAGATTACCAAGTGTAATAATATCTGGAAATCCAAAGTATCAAATGATGTCAGGCATTGATCCACAAAAGTTTAGTGATACTTTAAATACATCATATATTACCTGTTTGGTTTTCTTGATGTTGAAAAAAAGAACACACTCAAATGATTAGACCAAGCATAAAGCGCGGAATGCAAAGTGGTAATATCATTGCGGTTTGCACCATAATAATTTGACAGCTATCAATCAGACATATGATCAGTCGTTATTGTGCTTGAGCTCGCGCGTGTTGTGAGACCACTGATTAGTTGACAGCTGTTCATGATCAGGCTAGAGACTAAAAGAGATCCGTCGAGAGTTGATAAGTTTGTAATCATTGTTTTTTATAACTCGTCATGCCGTTCTTCAAAATTTGGAATAGCACAAGGGAAATCCGAAAGTCTGTTGTAGCTAATTCACTTTCTGAGTTGGTAATGAAAGGTGAGTGTTTAATTTCAAACAGCATTGTGTAGTTACTTGATACAGACTGGCAATAGCTCAATTTTTTTAATGAACTAAATTTTCAATTCCTTTAATACATGGTCGAAAAAACTGTTTGGTGGAGTAAATCAAGAGACAAAAGTATTTCTGGAACTAGATGGAACTGAAATAGATGACGATGAGACACTTTTGGCTCTTGATAGAGATACAATCCTTATTTTGGCCAAAAAATGGAGTAAAACAGAACCAGAACCCCTAGAACCAGAACCCGCACTAGAACCAGAACCTTCAACTCCAAGCACATCTGGCATAAATATGACTGAATCGCCCAATGCTTTTCAGCGGATGATGGCAGAAGAATATAGACATGCAAAGATGAAGGGATTAAAAATATACAGCAAGACAGAGATAGAAAAAAGAAAAACACCGACGGAGAAAATGAGACTCTCATTTTGGAATGAAAAGGCTGACCAGCTAGCAAATGACAAAAGAATTGGAAGAGAAAACAAAAAGACTATCTATGGTTTGATCGACGTTGCCTGGACTTTGCGAAAAAACAGCATTTTAGAAGTCGATGTGAATGACGTTCTGCACAAAGAAAAGTTGGTTGTGCCTAACAGATTAAGCCGTAGAAAACAGAAAAAAGACACCCTCCCGAAGAATTTAAAAAGAATGAGCGTTGCTCACAATGAAGTTCAAAAGCTAGACGATGATCTAAAAGATCTCAAAAAACGCCATGAGTCAGGGGAAGTATCAAGCGAAGAAAAAAAAAACCTTCAGCGGCGTTATAAGATGCAAAGCACACTACTCGATGGTGCTTATACGTCACTTAAGAGGGCACAAGATGCTCTGTGCAAGGCCCTTGCACAGAAAAAAAAAAGACATTGAAACAGCTAGAGATGGTAAAACTGAGGAAGATGATGACTCTGACGACACAGAAAGTGACGCGGAAACCACGTTACCCAAAAAAGATAAAATTTGAGACATTTGACATTTATATCAATTTATGATTCACATATAATAGTGTAATATCCAGTATAATGAGAAATTCTGGAAAATGTCTCTTTATTATTATAGTTATAGTTAGGTCTTTGAGGTACAATGAATCAGATCAAAATCACTTTATTTCTAAGTGTAAGTTATTTTGCGATCATAGGTACAATGAATCGAAATCACTTTATTACTAATTGTAAGTTATTTTGCGATCAGAATCTCTCTTAATATTTCTCTTAATATTCCATACTGCACGTCTGATTTCACAGAGCTTTTAAACAATGTTGCCAAGAAATGTTGATATGAAATGAGTGTAAAATATAATTAAATGCATGGTGCCGATAGTGCAATAACGAATAAAAATACCCTGATTTAATTTGTGAATCTTGC
The DNA here is from genome assembly GCA_029948255.1 of Telmatactis stephensoni. Taxonomy (NCBI): domain Eukaryota; kingdom Metazoa; phylum Cnidaria; class Anthozoa; order Actiniaria; family Isophelliidae; genus Telmatactis; species Telmatactis stephensoni. The sequence goes on from JALIZF010001346.1 coordinate 107,720, forward strand.
TTGTGTCTTTTTTGTGAGGTCTGAATAGTTTTGTCCGGAAGTCAAAACATGATGTGCTCCGTCGGCGAGAAAAATGAGATCAAGATAGTCGTATTTAGGTCAATCCAAGGTTATCTTCGCCATTTGACATAGAACAGTTAGCGGAAATTCATTGTCACCACTGGACAGAAGAAATTAGGGTGATCTGTCAGAACCATGAGAAGACACAGCTCTGCAAAGTCGCGAAATTTAACAGAGAATGCACCCTCTCATATTCTGGGTTTTCACCTACGTCATCCAAAAATTTCCAAAGCCCTGAGTGAAATAAAAATAATATCACTCTAAAGAGCATGTAAAACTATGTAATTTTATTTTATGTTCCCACAGATGGCCCACAAATTTGGCATGCATTTTTGGTCGCGCTGTCCAGTGGTGGTCTGTGTTTATAAATGGTGGAAATAACCTTGGTGATTTCCCCGATGATTTTGTGGTAAAGCCCATTTCATGATGATCAAGTAGTGGGAGTGATCAAAATCATTGAAGACATTTAGCTGAAACTTCAACGACTAAATTTTTAAAGCCAGGCATACAATTACTGGTTACTTTGTTTTATAATTCTTTAGAGTCGCAAGTGACATCATATGGTCAACATAAGCAACCAACAGCTCATAGATTTCTTTGTGTTTTGTAATTGAATATCTCAACGTAGATTCTGGCAAGAAAACCAATTCTTAGCCTTCCCTCTCCTCCACCAAAAAAGATAAAATAAAAATAACGAAAATATGTATAGAGCAAAAATAAAGCTGTGGCTTGACTCTCAGATATCGCACTGATTTTCCAAAGAGATTTTGTTTTACTGAGCAGGGTTGCTAAAAGTTGCAACAAAAAATGAATTTAATACCTAGTATGTGTAAAAATATACTTAAATGTAGGTAAATGTAAATAAATGAAGCTGTTAACAATGAATTAAACGGCTTTGTGTTAAATCTTATGAGTAGTTTGACCGGAAGTCAAATCATTTCCTTTTTATATTTTAAAATATTTGAAATATCTCAACGTGATTACTGGCAAGAAAATCAGTTCTTAGCATCAACATTCCAAGAAAATTCCAAAGACCATGTTTTAGTGCCAAAAAACTGGAATAATTCAACCCGTAATATTTTTGAAAACGGATATTTTTTCCTCCACTTAACCTGCTGTAACGCTCCAGTTAATATGTTCTGTTTCATGTCCATATATATCTGACAGTTTTGACATTTTAATAGATAATCATTCGGCGGACGTCTCTTTCATATACTTACATTCACATTATGATCATTATGATCTAAGTTTCCCGCTGAGATCTGAAAAACACATTATAATGCTAGATTTACAGCACACACATACCGGAAGATTGAGAACATATCAGAAATAACAAAACAAAAACTCCAAAGATTATGTCTATAAAAAATTTTTTTGTCAGTTTGTATTTCTACTTTTCTTCTTCTTTTTCCTTCTCTGTGTCGTTCTCTTTTTCTTCCACTTTGTCGGGCTCTTAAGCGGCATCATCTTCACTCGACTCTTTAAATTGGAGAGGAGTCCATCTCTGTCTCCTCCGCGTTCGCAGTGGTCTCGACTGACCAGTTGCTGAAAGAAATTAAAGAATTGTTAGAATTTGATGAAAACAGTGTTTCACTTATATAATGTCAACGGGAATCCTGTTCAAGTTAACGACCTTAAGATGGTCAGTGCCAGTAACTGTGTTGCGACCTGAGTGCAGTTTTGATACTCAGGCGAAATCTGCTCAATTTATTTACTTAATACTTGCTATTTTCAAAAGGAAAGTAATCACCCTTATTTTTAGAATTTTTGCTAGTGCACCACATTCAAAACGTTCTCCTTTTTAGCTTTTTTGAATATGTGGTTCACACTCAACAACAGTTTATGCTGCTTTGTCTTTTGAGAATCACCAAACGAGATACTACTAATTGACCTTGTTATGTTAAATGTCATTAAATCTGACAGTTTTTGCGTTTGACAAAAATTTGCCCTGTTTCTAGGCAGAACGACGGCGGCGTCTTTCAAGTTTCATTTGGGACGATGTTTACTTGAGCTTTTTGGGATGCATACCAGCCAATTCTAAATGCAGATAACTAAGAATGCATTCAGAGTGACTTTTGAATGCAATTGTGGACAAGTAGAAATAAGCCATCACTTTTGAGCCAACCCGTTAATTAAGTAAAACCGATAATTTAAACTGAATTGACATTGACAAAGTAGAAGGGTTTGAATCTAGACATCACATGTTTTCAAGGGTATTATGTAAAGTACCATACATGAATGGTAGATAAAGTATGAGAACAGTAATTAACTTACCATCACCATCTATCAACCATCCAGCTGCCATGTATTCTGGGGTTGACGGAAAGTCTATTTCCCAGATGTGTGGAGGGGTTCTAGGAGCAGGGGGATGTTCTCTTCTGTGCCTACATGAATGTTGTATCCTTCTTCTCCGTTCCTCTTCAGGAAAAGAATTGAAATACTAAAAGGAAAGGGAGTGAGATGAAAACGTTTGAGTAGTTCAGAAACTTAAAATTTTCGAGAACATTACACTAGAACATTTACTGATTCAGTACTTACTTCCTCGCAATCTCTGCAGGGATATCCTGGATCTTTCCACCATTATCTTCCTCTTTTCGGCATATTTAAATTCAGTTGTACGTAGTTTCCGAAGCTTTAGTCTGAGAACGACAACTTGAAAGATTCGACGGGAGGCATGTGCTGAAGGTGTGTAGTGACTTGTGTGTCATACACGTTGCAAGTTTTCGTAATTCGGAAATGGGCCACAGGCCAGACTCCCTGGTGAGTCTTTGTATTGGCGAAAACACAGAGTCTCTTGTTAAACTATCTAGAGACTGTTTGTTTATAGATTGCTTCGCATTAAAGTTGATGCTAAAGAGCAAAAGGTAAAATTATAATCTCAGTTGTATTTTTTTATGTGATGAGTTGTATTTGCGAGAAGTATAACTGGCTGAGTTTGTGGCCTGTTGAGAGTCTTGAAAGCGCATCTTTAAACATCACGCCATGCATGTCTCCTGGCAGAACTTTTGTTTGAAATCACAGTACAAATATCACAGTAAATCGTTTTAATTTGTGCAGCAACAAGCTACAAATCTTTCTTCTGTTACTTTGAGCTGGCAATGCCGGGCTGCGGGCAACTTTGTTGAAATACTTTTTTACTTAATAGCTCCTTCGCGCTTCACATCATCTGCTTATGGAATTTTTCTTAGGCAAAACTCATAGTTCCAGAATTCAACGATACTACTGAACTATTTGCGATGGCTAGTAGAAGTCAAGGTTAGTTAAAGTTTCTATTAACAACTAAAAAACTACCAAGCAAGATGGCCACTGCTATTGTCTTATTTCCCCTGCTTAATATTACCATTAATTGGCCACTTATTACTATACAATACAATGCAATACAATCACTTTATTTACATGCTAATATCTCCAAGTTATAAATAACCCAAACCAAAATTAAATTAAATTTACATTGTGCTAAATATATATATTTATATACATATTTATATATATATATATATATATATATAAATGTAAACTTTTATTCTTTTCGAACTAGATCGAGATGTGGAGATGCTTTCTAGAACGGTGGACGAGGCCGAGAAGAGGTTAAGAAGGTGGAGGCAAATCAGGAGAGAAAATGAAAGAAGACAAGTGAGAGGAAGGGTAACAGCTGAGGAGAGGAATAGGAGCAGGTGCGGTAGAAGGAGAAGGAGGGGAAGAATTCCCACAGAAAGTCGAAGACAAGAAATCAGGTCAAACAGACAATCACTTCACCCCCACAGAAACTCACAAAGAAACAGAAGGCCCGCAGTGACCGATTTGCGTCATACCTTGCCTCCTTGTCAGTGTAAGGATTTAAAATACCTTATTAACAATGTGAAACGTGAATGGCTGATTAATTTTGACATGAAACGTGATTTAAGGCCTAAGTGTCCATGTGGAAGCAATTTTTTTGTGAACGTGAAAGAGATTTTTGAATTATCTGTGACGCGTGAAAAGACCAAATATTTTTACGTGATTTCATTTTGTCAAGCGGTATAGGGGACCCTGTATTAAAAATAATCGCTTATTGAGCGCATGTGGCTTGCCTCAAATATCAATCTTGTAAATTGACATCATGTCATCAGACTTACAACCCGATGACAAAGTGACTTCACTTCTTCGAGACATTGAGCCACAAAGAGGCCGTCATATTGAACAAACCAACCGATATAGTCATTGATTTGTTAGTTTCTACCTTTTTTTCTTCCCTCACTTACTTTTGTTTTAATACTCAATTTTATTTTGAAACCCATGATTGTTTTTCTCTTTCAGTTAGTTGTCACAAGTGTGGTCAGAGTGGTCATTTCAGGGCACAATGCCCAAACAAACAAAAGAAGAACCTGAGAGACAACGGGAGTGATTCAGTCAAGACTGAATCAAAAGTCATTGTCAATCATTTTTATTTTCAGGCGTCAATGGAGAACGCCGTTAAAATAAATTAGGAAATTATTTATTTTCAAGCCGCTGGTTGTCCAAATGACGTTTTCTTAATGCCTTTAGCTGTAGGAAATCGAGCCTGATATTTTTAATAACATTTTAGCCTTTCGTCAACTGAAAACTCTTGTTACCATCTAAAACGCTGTTAACGTGTGGAGAGAAGGCTAAGCGGAGGGAAAAAATCTATGTTTTCAAAAATATGCGGTTGAATTAGTTACACTATCCATTCAGATAATCAGACGTCCTTTCACAAATCCGACAAAGTATTGAAAGCGGTCTACAGTGACGCTGAAAAGGCATGGAAGAACGTTGATATGAAAGAAGTTGAACGACAATTTGCCACAAAGAGTATACGATGGAAATTCATTACAGAACACACAAGCCTTCAAGGAGGTTGGTGGGAACGTTATTGTCGCATGTTGAAACAACCATTGAAAATAATACTTGGAAAAGCCCTACTAACCTACCAAGAAATGGAAACAGTTCTGACGGACATAGAAGCCCAGATAAACTCAAGACCACTGACGTATATTGGTGACGATATAAGAGATGGTATGGTTATAACCCCTGCACATCTACTAATCGGAAGACCACTAGGACACTTACCGTGATTTTCAAATCGTACGGAAAAGGACTTGAGTATTCAGAAACGATTCCTATACAGACAAAGAGTAGCAGATCACTTTTGGCAACGATGGCAAAAGGAATATCTTCCAAGCCTCAACGTCAGAAAGAAGTGGGAAACAGAAAAACCACCATTAAAGATTGGCGATGTAGTATTGGTTTCAGAAGATAACACGCCAAGATGCAAGTGGATCCTTGCAAGAGTCGTAGAACTGCGAATTGGACCAGATGGTCTTGTTAGAAATGTGAAAGTTAAAACTGCAAAGGGACTTTTGAACCGACCGGTACAGAAATTGCATTTATTGGAAGCTGCTGATTAGAGATGAACATTAGAGAGACTTTGAACATGAAAAGAAACTGAATGTATAGACATTGATATGTCTATGGGGGGCGAGGATGTTCCAGCCCACATAGAACCGTGGAAAATTAGCTAAGATGTAATCATGCGCGCATGCGCCCTATATCATATATGCTCGTGTCTTGAGTCTTGTCGAAGTTTATGTACGCGCTGTTGAGTTTAACATGTTTAACGTGGAATAAATGATTCAAAATGTGAGACAAAACACCTTACAATTCTAGGGAATTTCAATACGAAGGGCTGTCTTTACATAAATCAGAATCCCCTGGTGTTAAGGGCAGGTTAAAGAAAAGCATTTCTTTTTGGAAAGATAATATTCAAGCCAACTATTTCATTATCAATACCTCAGAAGAAGGCAGGGTTCGTACAGTCTTGAAAAGTCCTTGAATTTGGGGGTTTGTCTTGAAAAGTCCTTGAATTCGAATTTTCCTTGAAAAGTCCTTGAATTTTGAGCAAAAGTCCTTGAAAATGCTAATTTAGTCCTTGAATTGGTCTGAATCAATGTAAAATAGTGTTTTTGGACAAAAAATTTCAAAAAGGCAATGCATTAAATGCAATTTCTCTGGATTTCTCTGTTTACTAGTGTTTAGTTGATATGGGCTGCCTGTTTTCCAATATGGCGGACCATACCTCGTTTTCATGCATAGGTTGACAAGGGGAGAATAAGTACTAGTCAGGGCAATCGAGTGTGAAGTTCATCGAAGCATGTTGTTTTGAATCGCTGTAAAACAAAGAATTACTTTTGACAATGGGAAAAATAAGTGCCTATTTAATTGCAAATGGGAAAATAATTTCACTTGGGTGAGACAAGTAAAAGGGAACTCCAGAAAAGCTTTTTGTCGCTATGCGAAAGGGTGACATGAGTCAGAAGCAGGCAATGGAGTTACAAATTGACTGTAAAACTTTTCTGATTACTGCACTTTAAAAATTCTTTTTTGCAAAGTTACCTATTTTATATTCTCTTGTCCGAAATATGACCGCTCTAAGACCCCAGAGTAATGGTGAAGCATCCCACTGAGTGCAGAACTAAGATGAAAGGCATTATGGTTGCTTTGGCAAATGCAGGAAAGGTAAAGGAAAATGAATGTGATGTTATTCTTCAGGAACTTGACTCCTTTCATAGAAAAGGTTCCTGTCATAGGAAGTGATTTGTTTCCAAGATTTGATCCAAAAATCCACAGAGTTGATGAGTTTTTCTCCACCCACATGTCATGTGAAGGCATACCAGAAGATTTTTCCTGTTGTTAAGCTTCTTTTAGTTCTCTCACATGGGCAGGCTGCTATTGAAAGATGTTTCTCAGTCAAAAAAGAAACTTTAGTGGATAGAAACTTTAGTGATCAGTCAGAAGACAGTGATAGCAAAAAGTGTTGTATGCGAAATGCCCTAAGAAGAGCTGCCAAAGAAAAATCCAAGAAATTAATTGAGGTTGAGGAGAATCTTTGCCAAAAGGAGAAGGCTCTTACACAATGTTGCTTGTAATTTTCTGATAAAAACTAGTTATGTATGGTAAGACAAGTCGGTAACTATATTTCTGTTTGTTTGCTGTTGATCCTATGTCCTTGAAAATTGGATATTTATCCTTGAAAAGTCCTTGAAAAGTCCTTGAATTTTATACTACAAAAGCTGTACGAACCCTGAGAAGGTTATAGCATCCCGTTTATCACAACGCCTCATTCCATTGAGGAGCTCTTTGACTAGCGCTACTCTGAACAGTAGATGCATCAGTTTGTGATGATTTGGCGACATTTGCATCAAAATACATGCATTGATAGCACTCACATCAACTAAGAATATCTCCACCACTTAAGAGCTCTACGAGAGATGTTGTAATACTGTCGGAATTGATCAGACTTATCAACTCCTCCCATGAACTTGTTGTAGAGTTTAGCCGCAGGAAGAGCAGCAACGCTGATAAGTGATCCGTCCTTTTGCTTTCTCTGGACAGTTTCTTCGCCTCTAGCCTGGCATTGAGTGCTTACAAAAGCAACAGGCTTTTTGTCTTTCCAAACTGAAGCTACAATGTTGCCTTTCTGGCGAAAATGGACTCCCCTTTCTTTAGTGCTTTGAGCATGTCTTTGTTCTTGAGTTCCTCTGGGAAGTCTTTCCTATTGCTTTTTGTAGTGCCACACAGATATAATTTGTCTGTTAGTAAATTATCAGCTAGTCCAACAGATGTAAAATAATTATCTGCAAAGATGTGGTAGGCTTTGCTAACAAGAACTCTGGTAAGTTCTTTGACAACACGAAAGCCAAGACCATGTTCATGGCCGCCTTGCTGTTTTCCTGTGTAGACTTCTAGTTGAGAAACAAAGCCGTTTCCCGCATCAGCACAAATCCAGACCTTAATGCCTCTTTTGATAGGCTTGTTTGGCATATGTTGTTTAAATTCTAATCGTCCTTTGTACTTTTTCATGCCCTCATCTATCGAAACATTCTTTGAAGGATTGTATTGGACAAGAAATGCTTCGCTAAGATTGTCAAGTAGCGGTCAAATCTTTAGTTTGTTGTGGTTAGCATGACCACGAGGAATGTTTTTCTCGCTGTCATTGACGTGGAAATATCGGCTTAACTTCTCATACCGACTTCTGCTCATGACCTGCTTTACTTTTACGTTTCTGGCAAAATTACAATGCCGAAGTAAATGTTCAGGGCAATGAAAGCACGTATCTCTTCGACACACATCGGCTTCCAATCTTTGTCTGGCTTTGTTCTGGCGCACTGTTCAGCATATCTGTTTGTTTCTTCAACTATCTTCTCAAATACAACCTCAGGAAACATTAATAAATCTATGGCTTTCTTTTCGTACTGAAGTGTTGTTGTTGGGCCGCTAGGCTGTACAAACCGTTCACAAGTGACATTTGTTTCTCGCTCTGACCAAGATCTCCGGGCCTCTTCTTCCTCGTTTTCACTGGATTCGCATTCGCTTGAATCACTTGAACTGTCTTCATTCAAAATTGAAAATCGAAAGAACTAGAATAAGACAACTCAAAATCCTAGCGGCCACTACTGCCAAGAAACATGCAATATCTTTGCGTTAAGCGGGCCACGACCACATTACATTCCTTGGATTCACAATTTGAAGAGCTAGAATAAGACTTGACTCAAAATCCTAGTGGCCACCACCGCGACAAAACAATAATTACCTACTGCACAAAAGCTGAGCAAACATATCTTTTACAATTTGCGGGCCACAACCACGCAATACTCCTTGAATTCGAGATAGAAGCAGATAGACTGCAACAATCCAACAACTGGACTTAACTCAAAGCAACGTGCTCGAAGTACTAGTAAACTGACAATAATAAAAATCTACCATACTATGGGAGTTAAACTAGCTCCCAAATTAACAAAATTTGTGCTACGAATTATAAAACGAGGCTCCTAAATAACTAGAGCAAAACGAGGGCTACTAAAGAAATGAGAGCGAAGTGGAAAGCACTAGAAATTACGACCTAACTAAATTCAAAGTCAAAAGATTGGAAAGCACAGAAAAAAAAAACAGAATTAGTACGTATACCTTCCAGCTAACAAGAGCGGCATGAAGATGCTATGGGAATACTACTTTCTTCACTTGCTCTCAGAGTTGGTACTTGGATTTCTTGGGGACTGCAAAGCTCCATGTGCAGAGTAGAACTCAATCTGCTAGCCACTCAACCGACAAGTGGTTGGGTTTGATTGTTCTCGCTTATTATATAGTCTTTGTTATGCATGATTGCATATTAAATAGTTCCATTATAAAAACTACAAGACTATATTGCTCTTAGAGCAATGACATGGGCAACAAACGAGGACAGTTCAGCGGACTGATCGCAGGCACATAATATATCATTAAATATGCGGCTTAATGTACCGCGTCACCAATATTCAATATGGCGGACAACAAGGTCAAGTTCTACAAATGTTTGAATAATCTCTCTACGGCCGACTTTTTACCAGAAAAAAGAAAACAGAAACACGGAACTGGACCATATTACGAAGTAGAAATAATAATTTCGAGAATAAAAGCAAAGAAAAGCGAGGTGAGTGAATTTTTGTATAGCTTATAACAGCCGATCTCTAGTGTTGTAAACAGCCACAGAAGAGGGCCTAACACTTACGAAGTATTTTATCAATTAATCATTTTCTAAGTGATAAAACACGCTCTCGAGTGTTTTAAACGGTTTTAAAAAAATAACACTTACTAAGCAAACTAGCATATTGTGTTTAAATTTTTGAAAAAGTTGTATCATGTTTAAATAAGTTTTACTGTTGGCCATTCCATTTTATATCCACCCCCCCCCCCCCCTCACCCCCAAACCACCTACTGCTCCTTCTTCACCCTCCTCTAACGCAAACTTCTCCTTATCAGAAACCCTTAACTTACTGCTTAAATTCCTACGTCCATCCTTATCTTCAAAAACTATACCCCGTTTACGACACTCATTCCTTAACTGTTCTAATTCAAGATCTTCGTAACGCTGCATTATGTAAATAACAAAATGTCAAATCAAAAATCTGACTGAGTGACAATGAGTTGAACAATCCCACTTCTGACACCAAAATTCTGTGACCGAATCCGCTCATGGGTGTTCAACACATCCACCAAACCCCAACGCATGCACTCAGTCTTCCTTTTCAATTTGAAATTGTCATTTATTAAACTAAATACAAAAGAGCTACTTATAATGCAAGACAATATTCGTATGCAAATTATCCTAAGGTACTTAAATTCAATCGTTCACTTAAATAAATAATTAAATATAAAGCTAGAATTGGCATAAATAGATAAGTAACTAAATGTGAATTAAGGCTACTAAATATAATTTCTATTAAATATAAGGTCGTCTAAAAATTTAGTGTTCTTAGAGAGTTTTCTTTTTACAAGTCTTTAGTTCTTTACTTAACTGCCCTGGTTTACGTTATTTTCTCTCTTGCGACGTTTTTCTTAGCTTTTTTCTGTACAGTATCGTTTTCGTCAAACCTTTGTCTTCACTTTGTTATCGTAGCAGATTCGCTTCTTTGCCTTCACTCTGTCCTCGGACTTGCTCCTCGGAATTAATTTCGTCTTTCTGCTGTAATTCTTTGGTACTTTTTGACTCATTGTTAGTGTGCAGAATGTACGCGTCGTCCAACTCTCAGTTATCAAGAACCTCATGTCTGTTGGCTTTGTCTTCCTTTCTGAACTCTGAATGAGTTTGCTTCTTCACTTAACAATTCTCCTCCAGTATAGTGGGACTCTGAGTGAGTCTGCTCCACTAAACGAATATATAGTGGGACTCTGAGTGAGTCTGCTCCACCAAAATCTCATCTCTTGCTTCAAAGCTCAACTGGAACTGTGCTCTCTCGTTCTTGCGAACGGTGTTTGTGATGAGAGCGTGTGGGCAGAACGGACACAGGGTGTATATATATAAATACAATACAATACAAAAACATACAAACGTGCTTAAGACTAACAATAATGGTTAATTATGATCTATAGATTTCTAATTTGAATAATGAAATAACTTAGGCAAAATGCAAAACTGTGACAGATACCTGTTGTAATTTGTATTGACTATCAACAAACACACGTGTCATGCATATTTTATTTTGTTTGCTTTGCGACCCCAACAATCGGTTTTTTTTCTCAGAGAAGATTCAAATAATAGAAAAGAAGAGTTCAGTATAAGTACGTTTTCTTTTATTAATCAAAATACTATTAGTATTATGGTCTCTTGATCTATACATATAAATATTACATGTAAGTCAATTCGTTTTCTGGTTTCATTTTATTCTCAATCACATATTTCTTAGCAATGACAAACTGATGGTGTAAATAACCAGGTATTTCAGGGATCATGCAAGTCAAATTTCGATGGTTTTCCTTTATTGGTTCGTTATGAGACAGTCCCCAAGCCCTATGTTATACAAATAGAACAACGAATAAAGTTCTTCTCACACAAATATCTCTGTTTAGTATACACCAGCGAAATAAGCAGAAAGACGTCACAAGAAACATATGTTGTGCAGACATATTTTAATTTTAATGTATATTAAAAAGAGTTGGGGCTGCTTTTTATGGACCCGTTGGTAAGTAAAGTTATCGGGTCTTTCGAGAAACGACCCATTGCAACTAGATTTTAATACAACACTCAGTATATCACCTTTGGTCATAATTATACTATACTGACCTTTAATTTTGTGAAGGTAAAGATCAGTTAACATATAGATCGAACTGGAACAAAACTATATACCAAGTAAACAGGTTTAAGATTATTCACGCAAACAGCCTTCAGGTAATTGTTTCTCTCTTAAAATGACATTTCATTATGTGATGACAATAAACGGCACGGCAAGGATGAATTTTAATTTGGCAAGTGTGGCTTTGATAATCCAACAGCACGGCAAAGATTAACTGGTTAATTAGCACAGTGCTAAAATTTATCCTTGCCTTCCCCGTGCCATTTTAGGCTGAATTTCCACGGTACCAGTTGAAATTTTAACCAGTGGAAAATAACCCCGGTACATGCTGTTTACATGGAACCGTCTCTTTTTGGACAAAAGTATTTTTTGTGTACACGAAAATTTGCATGGCTAACCATTTGATTCTTTTGTGCGGTTAGGTTGGTTCCGTGTAAACCAAACGCCTAAACGTACAAATTTTCAACCGGTTAAAATTTCAACCAGTACTGTGTAAACGTAGCCTTAAACGAAAAAAGGTCCTTGTAAACATGTAGTCTGTTTTTTAAACAAAGACCGGCAAGGCACAGTGGATGCTAGCAATACACTGTAAATGTACCCTTGCCAAAATTCATTCTTGCCGTACTAGTCGAGGCGAAAATCTGGCAAAGGGCATTAAAAATGTGAATTCGTAGCACCCCCACCACACAAAAGGTTTGACAGCGCATTTTGATAGAGTGATATCCATACTTTGTTGCTCAACTTGTTTTATTGGCCAATTGTGGGGTCGCAGAGATTCTACGCTGCTTTTTTTTTAGGGGGGTGGGGTCATCTGAACCGTTATTAATCTATTTATTTAGGTAAACACAAAAATAGAAAAAAATCATATCTTCTTTATTACAAGTTCAAAATGTTTGAAAATTTACACCGTTGTGCATTGACATCAGTCGGACACTTTTACATGGTCAAAAAGGCTCGTCGACGTTGCTATGGTAACGGCTGGCATGACAAAAAGATCAAATCGTCGTTTGAGTGAGTAATAGCGTATATATTTCTTACAAAGAGATAAAATTACTGATCATATGTTGTAAGAGGACAAGGATGACGTTTATTAAGTCCAAATGCTTTGTCAATGTCCAAAATTTGAATACATGTCTATTCATATGCTGCCTACTATCAAGGAATGGTTTTTCTTTCTTTCTTTCTTATTACCTGAATAACAGTAATATTGTTTGTATTCCTTTTCTAAATTACACTAGCAATTGGGTAATAATGAATAATAAGAATTGAATGTAATAGAGTAAAAGATTCAATTGTTTGTCAAGATAATTTATCCAGCACTCCTTTGTCCTGGCTCCATTCCCAGTTTTAGATCCCAAGATCCCTTGCGCACCCAAAATCATTGTCCGCCATCTTGGAAATGGCAAAACCGGTAAGTTGTTGTTTGCTCTAAATATCCGATAAAAATACGGATATATTACGTGTCAATGAATGTTTTTTGTGCTTGCAACTATAAGTAATTATTTTCAATTAATTTAAAATTATTCTTCACAATTCTGAGTGCCAGATCTATATGATCTGCAAGTACTTCTGGCTACAGTTGCTCACTCGTCAAAATTAGCATTCCGTGTGGATCGTAAAGACTGCTAAAAGTTATTTCCCTTTTTTACCCACTTCAGCTTTGTAAGCACTAGTTTTTGTTCTGTTTATATGCAAAATATTCCTCCCATTGCTCTCTTTTCATTAGATTTTTTCAATATCGATTCAGGATAATGGCTAAACTGAGTGCCAAAAACTAGCCCTTCTGACAAGTTTTATTTCAAATTTTCGCTCAAACTCTATTTTTGCCAGTTAGAAAACGATCTAATAAGATACAATATCTATTTAAAACTGTTTTTCAAATTGTACAAAGTAGTTATTGTCTGCATTTTTTGGATTCATATTTAGCAACTTTCACGCTGATCGAAAGAACATATATGACAATTTAAATGAGCAACTGGAGGCCTAAACTTCATTTTTTATGAAAATTTTCAACATGGATTAACACTTAAATCTCACTTTTATTAACCTATACCAACTACAAGCAACCTACACTTTCTGAAAGATATTACTTTGGCTTTGTACAATATTTATTCTTCAACTGATAGGTTTTTGTTGGTCGGTGCTTGAATATGAAAAAAATATTCTCTTAAAAATCTGAAAAGTGTACTGTGAGTCCAGTGACACTGAAAATAAAGAGAAAAGATTTTTGGTTTTATCTGATTTTGCTACAGGTAAAAATCAGGTATATGATTCAGTGTAACTAGCTATAGGTAGTTGGCTGTTGTAAAGTTGAATTTTGTACTAGAGCTTGTACAGCAGTATTAAGAGATATATCTTATAGTCCTAAAATTAAATGTTTTGATTATAGATATGGATAATAGCGAAGATGAGGCACCAGGTTTTAAGTTACCTTGTAAAAAAGCGAGAACACTGGAAAAATGTGAAAATGTTGTGCTGCTTGGGGAAAGTCGTTCCTCTCGATCTAAAACACCCAATTTCAATTGGTCTGTCTGTATGTTTTGCCAAAAAATCAAACACAAAGGAAATAAAACATTGATAAAAGTGTCAAGTTACGATGCTTGCGATTCCATACGTGATGCAGCAATAGCTAGAGGTGATCATTTTCTGATGACACATATTCGAGACGTAGATCTCATTGCAGCAGATGCTAAATATCATAGTGCCTGCCGTGCAAGTTATGTTAGTAAGTCAAACCTAAAACATCAAACATTCATAGAAGAAGATGGAAGTGAAGAGAGTATTTATGGGAAGACATTCAAGGAACTATTAATTGAAATAGAGAGTGACATATTAGCTGGCAAGGCATATGAAACTAGACGCCTAATAGGCGTTCACTCGGGCTACCTGTGTGTAATTCTTGAGATGGGGAGAAATGGGAGAACAGAAGTTGATGGAAACCAGATTGACTTGTCAGTGTGTCTTTTGATTGCAAAAATGCATGACAAATTATATTGGCCAAGGAGAAAGTATTTTGTAGATAATTGTACCACCTGATTGGTGGTTATAGATATACTACTAGTCTTTTTATCATGCCAGGCATATACAGTCTGCTTTATTTTGCTAAATGCTTACCAAATGATCCAATATGATCTATAGATAATACATTATAGCTCAGACAAAATTTCTATTCTGTACTTTTTACTTTGATTTATGGAAACAAAAGTTACAAACTGCAGCAGACTGTTTGGATATCCAAGTTAAAATGACTTTGATATTGCTGTTATCACAGTGGTAGATTCTAGAAGTGCCACAGTTACCTTTCTATGAAATCATTTCAGTGCAGTCAATTCAGTTTCTTAACACAACTTTTCATATACATGTAAATACCATGTTTCAATATGGAGCAGATCAATGATTATAGCAGTAGTCAGTTGCTGATGCTTAATCAGTTGAAGTTAATACTCGACGTGTAATGTAATACAATGTATGCTCATTACTGTTACCATATATAGCTCCTCCTTGCACATCAACCTGATACTATTACATAAAGTAACATGTTCAATCCATCCACTTTATCTTGTTTCTGTGAACATGGTTGCACAAAGCTTGTACAAATTTGTGGTTGAGTATCACTTTTCATTGATTGAAAATATCATTTTGTACATTCTAAAATTGATTCTTCAATTGTTACTAATATAAGGTCTCATAAATATTACTATCATTTCCATGATTATCCATCACTATATTTTGATCTGCTAACATTGAGCATGATTGACAGTAAAGTGCATTCAATATAATCATGACAATTTGTACAAAATACAGATTGCACTAAATATTTATAATAATTATTTATATACAAAATCATTTGTTTTCCATTAATAATAATAATAATAATAAAGTCTTTAATTGAAATGATAAAATACATATCATAACTTACAAATGATGAAAAAACCTAACTAAACTAAAACTAAACTAATCTAAAAACTATATATAAATTACACTGGTCCCAGGAGTAAAAAAAAACCACGTTACTTATTGTTAAAAATTAATCTATTTATAAATGTACTTTTAAAACGTTCCGTATTTATCTTAGGTCTAATTAAATATTGTTTTCTTAAATTATATCTGGACGATTGTTCTTCAGGAGCTATATCTAATAATGGATGGTTACTTATATTTTTCATTTTCTTATAAAGTCTATTGTCATATTCCCTTAAAAGATCTACAATATAAAAATGTTTGGTTGTGTACTTTCTCTTAAAACATCTGTCTAAAAAATTCTGTACTGTTGTAAGTTCTGGACGGGAGGCCCCATACACCGTTAACGCATAACTAAGTTTAGGCATTACAATAGATAAAAATAGATGGTTAACTTCATATTGTGAATACCCTTCTTTTCTAAGGCTTCTAATTACAAATAAAGATTTATTTATAGTACTAATTGTCTCCTTGATATGTAAATCAAATCTATTGTCTGATTGAAAAGTTACCCCTAAGATTTTTAAATGATTACACTGGGGTATATTAAAGATTGGGGAGCCATAAAAGTTATTCCCTTTCTTTGTAAAAATTATTTCTTTACATTTATCAGCATTACATGACATACTATTTATCTTGGACCAATCTAAGAAGGCTTTGACGTAAGATTCAGAATGATCAACTAAGTTTCCATTTATATTGAATACGGGAGATATGATGGTACTATCATCAGCATACTTAATTAATACTGATTTGTGGCCAGAGGTATCTTTGATTTCTAGATCATTAAGAAATATACTAAATAAATACGGCCCACTTACACTACCCTGTATAGTACCTCTATTGATTATTTTCCATTCAGATATGTTGTTATTGCATATTACTCGTTGTCTACGATTATTCAAGAAACTTAAAAACCAATTAATTAAATATGGATTTAAAGATAACTGCTTAAGTTTCTCAGAGAAATTAATGTGTCTGACTCTGTCAAAAGCTTTGGAGAAGTCCATACTAAAGACTCTGACGGCTTTACAGTCGTGCTTGTCCAGGGCTGATAGAACATTATTTTGCATCTTAATCAGTACGTTCGTGCAGCTTCCGCCTCTTCTATAGGCAAATTGGCTCTTATTCAAGTGTTCCTCAAACGTATCAATGCAAAACGTCTGGTATACCACCTTTTCAAACAGTCTTGCTATAACAGGAGTAATATTAATGCCTCTATAGTGCGCGTTTTCAGTGGGGATGTCTACCTTGGGTAGAGGGTTGATGTTAGCTTCTTTCCATTTGTCGGGCCAAGTAGTAGTACTAAGTGATAGATTCCAACAATTTGTTACGGCAGGAGCAAGGAGGTCAGCAAAGTCTTTCCAGATCCAGAATGGTATTTGATCTGGACCGGTCGCAGTTTCGTTCAATCCATTTAGAGTTTTGAGTACTGTCAAAGCAGATAGCTGGGGTGGTTGAGATTTATTGATGTTTATTGGCATCTTCGTAGGATTGATGTAGTTTTCATCGGTGCAAAGGCTGCAAAAATATTCATTTAGTTTATTGGTGTTGTCAATGTCCAGACATGGACGAGGAACTTGTTTTCTGTTAGATAATGTATCAACCTTCTTCCACCACATTTTGGTTCCTACTCTCCCAGAGCCAAGTTTCACTTTGTTTTCGTTTATAATTTCTATGATCCTCTGATTTAGTCCTTTTACGTCGTAATGAGGGTTTTTGAGGACGACTTTAGATCTTTTCTTTAATAGGTACTTGAGAAGAGGAGTCATCCAAACAGGATCTCTTGTTGACATTTTTACTGTTCTCAAAGTGAAACATTGATCCATAGCATTCTGAATGATTTCTTGGAGGTTATTGACAGCGTTATTGATTTCAGTAGAATTAAGAACTGATGACCAATCAACTTTTTCCAAAAGATCGTTAAAGGCGACTTTTCTGTGCTCTCTGTAATCTCTGAAGTTGCACTTAAAGCGCTGTGGCTTGAGTTTTATACCAGCAGGGAGTACTACTCCTTTATGATCAGTCTTAACAGTAGGGCTGATGGGGTAACATGTCCCAAACAACAATGGTTTATTCGTAAGACAGTTATCAAGTGTAGAGTCTTTACGTGTAGGAAAGTCAACCAAAGCTGTGATGTCAATCATGGTCTGAAAATGCTCAATGTCAAATTGGTTAAAATCTCCTCCACATATAACCGCGCTGTTAGGTCTTGTGTTAAGGAAATCATCAATCAACTCCGATAAATAATTGGCCAGAGATTGCTCTTCATAAATAGGTCGAGGAGAGTGGTAAACGCCAACAATCAGCATAATATCCTTCGATGGAAGCTCAACCTTTATGCTCAAAACTTCAAATTGATTTGCTCTATTGACTTCAATGACTTTCAAGTTGTTTCTTATGTAAATGGCCACACCTCCATTTTTACGTTTGTCATTAATACTGCATAGTTGCTAATGAAGATAATTGAGTCTGGAATGTCACTTTTAAAATGTGTTTCTGTTACAACACAAACATCAATGTCATTAGCATACATATCTGCTTCTAGTGCTGTGGTTGCACGAATGTTATTTTTTGTTTTGTTATACTGCAAATATTAATAAATAGAAATTTGGGAACTGGAAATATTGCGGTGTTGTTGTTAACTTTCTTGGTCCTGCTTGTAGATCCCTGTTTCTTAAGGGGAATAAGTTGTCTTGTGTTATCGGATTTATTTTGCGAAATATTTTGATGACGATTGGTAATTATGACATCAATGTTTCTGGCTTGCGTTTGCATTTTTCTACCACCTCGTTTTCCTCTATATCTAAACAAACCCAAACTTTTCAGTGTACCAAATACATCTTTGTTGGGTGTTAGATGCTCTTTACGGATAGAGAGTAGTTCAGCTTTATCATATACTCGTGGGTGCATTTGGTCACGGTGAATGGTTATGGATGATTTCAGGGCGTCAGAATGATCCTTTGTTTCAGGTCCAGGATTTGGCTGTACGTCCATGAAGACTGTTATATCGAGGACTACAGAGCTTTCCACTGAGCTAATAAGCACCATACCATGTTTGACGGTTTTGGTAACAGGTTTTGTGATCCTTAAATGTCTGGAAAATGACATTTTGAATTTGTAGATAGGTGAACCATTTCCAATCTCGCTTGAAATTGCCTCCCCAATTCGTCCAGATATAATCTCTGCGCTTAATTTCCCCTTGCGAGGTAAATTTAAGTCTTTAAATCTAATTTTAACATCTAAGCTTGGCTTCAAGAGCTTAAATGTAGCAATTCTAAGTATAAATATTAGAGCTAAGAATTTCGTGGCAGCCATGACGGCGCCTCCTGGGAATCTGTCCATTGGTTATTTTTTGGTGTAATTTTGTACTATTTACTAATTCTTGTTTCCTGGCTTAATTATTGAATACACTCTAGTCACCTTAATATGCAAAGGCGAGAATCTCCTAGTTTTTCTAGTAGTTGAAAAAACATTACCATTGTACATATTTATTGTTCGTTAATTACATCGCTTCTACAGTTCAGGATATTGCCTTTTCGGGAAGAAGTTGAAACAATAGAAATACGTCATGATTCAAAACATTCGAACCTAGGCTCCTTCTAAATTCCACTCGGCCATCATAGAGAATTCAATATGGCGGCTCTGAAGGGGAATCAAGGCTAGGAAGGGGAAACGTCTTTGTGCCCTTACTTTGAAGTTCGGATGGCCATTTTTCAACTTGACAGAGAACCAAAGCGTTGTAGGTACTCATATAATAGCCAAATGCTTCAGTGGCTTTTCGTTTATGGTGTTTTTTTTCTAGCAAGGAGTTCTAATGCAAGTCAGTTATCGCCGAAGATGGTATTAAAGGCAAGAGATATGAAAGAATTCATTATCAGGGCTCCTCAGCTGTAAGCTCACATAAATTGTACGGAATTAAACAGTATTACTCTGTAACTTTTGTTGTTTCTATAGAATAAACTTAGTTGTTATTTGGAGATGTACGACTCAACTATATATTGCATACGTACGCCTTCAAGGTTTTGCGCTAACTAATTTGAAAGGGTTTGTTTGTGAAAGTTTTCGATTTATATAACTTACTGAACTATGCATAGCGATCCTATTTCCCCAGCATATAAGATGCCAAGTGATCCAAAAAGTAAATAGGCTTCATTTTAAATCATTTAAGGGAGCGTTCATTTTTTAGGAGGAGGGGGGGAAATTGCAGGAATCAAATACAAAAAAATGCAAGCCCCCATGGTAAGGAATTGAACTATATTGATGACCTACCCCACTTCCAAATATGAAAATATGGTCCCTTGACCTGGTTTAACTTTCAGAAAAACATGATCCACCCCCTTTCATAGAGTAAATTTCTTTTGGCCCACCCTCAATTCCTCCAGCCGACCCCCCCTTCTAAAAAATGAATGCTCCCTAAGAGTCGAGGACACAGAGAAAAGGAACCAACCAGCTTGTGTGAGCCAGCCGAAACTTTAATATACACCGCAGATAATATGTACAAGTGAATACAACCGTTTATAGGATACTTGTTTCCAAGAATTTGTGCACCAGTCAGTTGGATCAACCATCCCCAAACAGACAATCAAAAATTTTACAAGAAGAATGTAATATTCTGGCAGCCATTTCCCTTTCCTTCTTGTATTCCATTGAACATATGGCCGGCTCTACCAGAGTTTGGGAAGTTTGTAATTGTTTCCATTACAGGATGTGTACAAAGACTTGCTCCTGATTTTAGTTTTTGACTCTATACTGTGTTGTAAAAACTACCCAGACCCTACCCTTAAACATATATCATCAATTCATAGCATATTTATCCACAGATTGGAGACGAGAACAACTGTAAATTGGGTGTTTATTTTAACTCTAACAAATTCAAATTATAATAACATATTTTTTCCTTGCAAATTAATCTTCATTGATTATAATTTTTAAAAAGGGTTACTTCTTGAGATTTCTTTGTTTTCGTTGCCTATAATAATTTGAAGTGATTTTATCTGGAATTATATATAGCTGTTTTCAGATTGTTGGGGTAATTGAGTGTACTAGGCTCAAATTGTAAAGAAAATGTATCCAACAAAATATATAGTTTTTATATAATGATCATGTTTTAGCAAACATGGAAGAACTAATAAATGACAGTTTTCAAAAATGGGGAGATTTGTCAAAAGTTGTTAAACTTTATAAAAAATGTCCAAATTTCAGTTAAAATGTGCCTGGGGGAGTCCTAAAACCCAAATATACATTACAACTTGTTAGAGCAAAATCATGTTACATTAAATAAGCTTGTCTGAATCCAAGTGCTTTCAATAAACCTAGGAAAATGGGGAAATACATGTACATATATTTTAATGCTTGTTGGCACACCAATTTAACAGACAATATATGTACATGTACACCCAACTAAAATGTTACGCATAGTTCACAGGTGTATTGGCAGCACTCTTAGTACACTGGATTATATTTCAGTTGAAAAGCTGAATAAAAGGACAAATGAATTGTTAAAATTGGAATGGTGAATAGGCTAATGCACTAGTCAGTAACTGTTGTAATGTCAATTCCCCACTCTCAGGGATAGAGTGGTTTTACATAGCAATAGTGGTAGAAATACAGTACTACTTCATATAGCTACTGAAATAATCAAATCCGCCATATGTAGAGTTATATCTTAGATTTCATCAACCTATAAAGTGAAAAAAAGTTGGAGTAAGCAAACAGAGGTTTTTGGGTGAGTTTGTGGGAACATGGCAGTAAATGAAATGCTATCATAAAAGCATTTGATGAAAATGGGCTATTGTATTTTTTATCCGCACTCCCCCTGTTGAAGACACATGGAATTCCAGGGAAGTAGGGGTACTAAAACCCCTCTGCAATTCCATGGGTCCCCTCGATTTCCATTGAAAATCTACTTGAAAATCCAGGGGAGTAGGGTCTAAAATTCTTGAAAATGCATGGAAATTCAAAGGAGTAGGGTCTAAAATTCACCAAAATTAATGGAAAATCCAAGGGAGTAGGGGTTATTTTGGAAAACATGTCCTCAACAGGGAGACAGCGAATGTAAAATGCAATAGCCCAATGTGAATTGGTACAATGTAGACGTGATTTTCCATCTAAAAAAACAACGTCCAGTTACAGCTTGAAAATAATACTTATATGGATATGGTCCTAAGAGAGATAATCCTAGTACACGATATATACAAACTTCAACCGTCATGATGCTTTTTCTGCGGAGAATTTATCCAGAAATTTCGTTGTCGCCGACTACGACAGAAAATATGTAAACTTCTAAAGCTTCCATGGTTAAAATCATGGCTTTACGGAACAATCGGACAATCGAGGGCCCAAAAACTCAACCCCAATACAGTACACTACACAATACAACTCACTGCACTTAATACCACTAGTCATTCTACAAGAGTTACCATTTTTCCTAGGTGGTTACCATCCACAAAACTTAGCAAAAACATGCACCATGCATACGAGAATCGTTAAAAATTACTCTTAATAGCGACAAAATTGTCCAAAGAAATGAAAATCAAGATTAAAGTTAGCACTTACCAGAAGCAAACACCAAACATGGCGGCGGACGTGATGTTCTGTCGTTGAAAATATCCATACAAAATGCTTGTTGTGACTCTCTTCTACTCAGAACGATTTGCTTTCTTCTTCAAAAAGGCTTAAAAAGGTCCCGTATGTCGGCCGCGAGAGTCCTGGAATTGATTTCAAAACAAGGCGGTCTTTTTTGCTGAATATTTTATCAATTTTTTGGTATTTTTCGGCAAGACAATAGATTCGTGACATCATTTGTTCTTCCCGAAAAGGCAATATCCCGAACTGTTCTAACACGGCTCTCATGAAGAGCATGACTGTAGACACTGTGTATAAATAGAGTTTATATAAGCAAAAATTATGTGCAAGCAGTGGTGATATAAAACAAACTTTTGATTTGAAGATAAAATATCTCCGTGTCTTACATGTCTGTCCTCAAGTGCAGTTCGCTGCCACAAATCGATCTCTGTATCGTATTCTTGGACGATCAATACATTACAAGTTGATTACAACAGCTGGTAAGGTCACCACTAAATTCGAGAATTCCATATTAACGATTAAAAGCAGTCACTATCCAAATATCTTGAGATTAGAAGCCAATAGTTAAATTCCGATTGATAGCATCTGCCATTTTGTTCATTTGCTCTCAATCCCTCACGACAATTCTCGACCACAGGAATCGTGGTCAACCTCGTTTTCATGACAGTGTACCCCAAAGGCTTCTGGGTAATTTGCCGATTTGCGACGTTGATAGATAGACCGAAAAGGTAAACCTAGACACGAGCTACCACAGGTAGCCCAAGTAATGAGCTATCTCCTTGAACGATACAAAGCAATACTTTCTTCAAATGGTGTGAGATCTGAAGCATATCGAAGCGAGAAGCTTAAGAAACGTTTGATTAATCATTTTTCAAACTCAATTGTCTTCCACAAACAACCAGACCCATCAAAACCGGAACTTATTTACTCCAGCAGTATTTCAGTGCAAAGTCTTATCAACGATGCAGTCACTCTTACAGGGACATTTTTCCAGTTCAACAGAGGAGAAGGTAGATGAAAGTTCTATGGAAAGATGAAAGTTCTATTTCAAGCTGCTCAGATATTAAGAACAAGTGATTGAGAAAGTCAAGCAAAAGTGGAAATGAGATTTTTTGACTTGCCCTCATATTCTATGTGCAGTTAGGTTTCCTAGGGGGATGAACAAATCGCACTTTCTTTCGGCCACCAGAAGTCGTGTTACCATGGTAACGGCAGCTGACCATCGCAGTTGCCGGCTCATGAGTTGGTCCAAAATTTCACTCTCAGGAAGAGGAAATACAAAAATTTATTACTCAGTTACATTTTAACCAATTACAATAAAAACTCATAGTTAAGTGGAATTATTTCTATACTTTTAAAAAATGATGAAAAGACTCTCTTACTTTTTATAGCGAATGTAAAATAACTTCCTCTTTGATACGGCCTGTAGGTCATTCTTGCAAACAGTAAAAATAGGTCAAACTGTTTTTGCGATATCTCTTAAAGTACTCTATCTTGAGAAATGCAAATAACGCTAAAAGTTACACTAAGATCAAAGTCTTGAAACGTTGTAAAATCTTTTTGGGGAAATTAATATTTTGTCTAGGATTCCTCAGCGAATTTGATGTAAATTTTCAAAAATCGAAATTCTTGACATTTTGCAGCTCAAAATCTTGGCTCGCAAAAAGCGTTAATAAAACGGGTTTCGCTTAAAAAGTGATAAATGAAGTCTCATTTCATTACTACAGGTCTTTGTTTAATATCTAAATCAACGAACATAAAAAAACATGGGATGATACAATGCCTACCTTGCAAGTTTCGCCATGCAGTGTTTACAACATGGATATAGTCGTTCCGTTTTCTCGTCCCTCTTTCCAGGTTCTTGACTCATTCTTGAAAAAAATATTCTCAAAGATCATAACGGCTCGTAGTTTGCACGATTGATGATAACTGTGAGTTGAAGATATCTACAGATATTCGGTAAAATTATAATGACTGAATTGAATGACTACCAAGTGGAATGTACATGTAGCAGTTGTCGAGGTATGTATTTCAAGAAAATCTCTCCAAAAACTTTAAGGAATCCATAATACTTACTTTGTAAGCAAAAGACAATCCTCCAAAGAATCCAGAAGAAAACATTTCCTTCCAAACGATTCGTAAAAGGGCTTGAAATCGAGAAATTCTACATGCAGCAGCTTTCCTCGGATCTCTTTGGTTGAAAACCGGAAACGAGACTAGCAACCCCGCTGACCGGATGTAAATATGGTTCTATTTCTCCATACTCCTTTTATTTTCAGTTAACAACTCTATTTGATGGGGGAGTCACAGGTGTTTGTCGTGAAATACTAAAAACGAAACTTATAGAAATAAAACTATAAAGTTTAACCTATCTCAGCTGCTGAATTTATATGAAACCACAGGAACCCCAATTGTTCGTTATTTGATACTTGTATTCGTCATTCCCTCTGCTACTTGTTTTTCTTGTTTTTATTTTAGGTTTTTCTTTTTTCCACTCTTTTCTTTCTTTTGCGTTTCGCAAGGCTGTCACGAGAACAGTACAAATGCTTTGTATGCATATGGTATTTCCAAAAAAAGATTCACAACCGGAAGTGACCAATTCTCCCTAGTTGTCATAAAAACAACTAATTATACACAATTTTCCGACGGAACTACATTCAGTATACATGTGGAGAAAAAAGATGGCGAACTGTATGTTTACTACGGAGTCCTCACATTGCAGAGGAGTGAAAATATTGCTTAAAGATTGTCAGAGAGATATCACCAGACACCTGCAGACCTATGGGATTGGTAAGAATCGTGGTGATATCCAGAATGAAATGGATTTGATACTCTGTCGCGCAGGTAAACAAACGTGACGTGCTTGAATAGAAATGCAAGAAGTATAGCTTAAATATCATTGTACAAGGCAGCAGCTAGTGCAGATTTCGTATGAGTGTGAAAAGGACCGCCCCGTGCGGTGACCGTACGTGTCAGTGCCGTGTTTCCTATCAAAACATTTGAAAAGTCTGTCGTAACCTATGATAGGCAATTAGTCATTTCCTTATTGCTGATGATATTTCAGCTTTTTCTGTGGGGGGGGGGGGGGGGGTTAAATGTGTTAGTGAAAAAAATAAACACACCAATAAATTTATTGTTATCACTTGTTTTGACTGGAAAAAGTTTTACCCTACTAAAGAAAGCGAAAAAGCGGAAGTGATTTTCTTTTTCTTTTTTCCCCTCTTTTTCTTACTTTTTTCTTTCCTTCCTTTTTTGGGGTGTGTGTGTGTGTCTATGTATAGGTTTTTTTAACACTAATTCTGAAGAGGCCACCTCATATGTTGTATGCGAACACCACCGCGATAATCTTGGGATATTTTGGCGCGGTCGAAGGAAGAACTGCCAAGTACCGTGTAGTGTTGCCCGGCACAAGGGAGCAGTTAAAGGTGATCGTGGCCTAACGAAGGATCAGTCAAAACTGATAAAGGATATGACAGGAAAAGTTATCCCCATAGGAAGTGGTAAATCATCCTTTATTTTATCTACTTATTACATTTTGTTCATTTCATTTCAGATTTATACAATTCATTCTTTTTCTTTTTTACGCGTATACTTTTTTCCCTTCCATTTAAAATTTCATTAACTACGCTTGTTACAATTAATTGTGTCTTTTTACCTTTCCAGCTGTTTGTAGGGAATGTAGAAAGATTCTTGTGATACACGTGCAACCAGAGAAACCAGAGGTAATCATGTGCATGACACACTTTGACATATAAAATCAACATTTCTGATCATCTTTTTATCATATCTATTTCCTTTTTAGGGTCATGCTGATCGTCAAAGTAAAACGAAGTGCAAACAGGCTCTTTGCACTATTAGCACACAATCAGCAACGCCTAAAAAGTTAGATATTTCCTGGCGCACGGTTGATACAGAGAAAGATTCCAGCGATGATGACACTGTGCCAAAAGGCGAATATTCAAGAGTATTCAAGAACTGAATACGCCTTCGAAACTTGGGGTATTCTTGGATATTCGACACGGATAATATACGTAACGTATGGCAATAGTATTCATTTTGAATTCTTACACATACGCTACGTATTTTATATTTCTGTGGTATTCGGACTTGCATATGTGAAGTATAAATATACCGAGATTTTCAACTCGTATACTCAAGATATCAGAAAATGAATATCCCTGCGGGACTTGAGATGTTGTCATATATTCTTGACGAAAATTATACGCGAAGTATGGAAGGACGAATACTTATGCATACTTTGCATATTTTATATTTCTGTGGTATTCGGACTTGCATATGTGAAGTATCAATATACCAGAATTTTCAACTCGTATACCAAAGATATCAGTATAAGAATATTCCTTCGGGACTTGAGATATTATCATATATTCCTGATGAAAATTATAGGCGATGTATGTTATGGCGAATACTTATGCATACTTTTCGTACTACATATAACTAGATATGAGGATTTGCATACTTAAGGAATGAATATACCGGAATTTTTGGCAGGCATTCTTAAGCTATTTCGGAATGAATACTTGCTACACAACATATTATCTTGTATGCCAGTATTTTAATACAATATATATACATCATGCAATGATATGGATACACAACAATCAAATTAACTTTTTCGTATCGTGCCTTCCAAAAGTATTTGATTTGTAATTACCAGTCCAAACAAACAAATCCAATCTTTTTCTATAAGCTGTCTGCATTGCATTTATAATATTCTCATTCACCTTGAAATCAAATAATTGATGTTGCATAGCTAAACAAGTTTGAGTTTTGATGCACTTTCAATCTTATTTACTGCATTAATTTTACACCATAATGAATTTACTTGAATAAATCCAAATTAATTTTAGTCTTAATACTTTGGAACTAACTTATGCAATAATACAAAAATGCATAAATATTGCAAGCACTCCACATTGCAGACCATCATGAAGATCTCATGGTCACTCCCATGGTACTGCAAATTACAAAGATCATGCAACAATTTATACAGTCTGGTATTATTACATAAATAAAAAATGCCAAAACTGAATTATTACAAAGTTTAAGACTTAACATTAAAACATGGGAAAAACAAAAATAACAACAAAAGCAAAGCAAAAAATTCTTGTTGATCCTCAGATATCTAATGATTCCCAGCTCAATCTGAAGTGATCAATGCAATAATGCAGAAATATATAAATGTTTCAAGCACTCCACATCACAGTCCAGCATGAAGATCTCATGGTCACTCCCATGGTACTGCAAATTACAAAGATCATGCAACAATTTATACAGTCTGGTATTATTACATAAATAAAAAATGCCAAAACTGAATTATTACAAAGTTTCCCTTGTAGAACCAGACATATGTAAAACCTATGTCAATACTATTGTTTTACTATGTTGCACTATGTTCTAGCTATGCAATGCTTGTGACTGCCTATGTATTTAGTATGTGCACACTACAATCACATAGTCTGTGGGTATTTAAAATATAGTTAGAAACTATGTCAAAGCTATATGAATACCGAATAGTCTTTACATACATATGTCAAACCTATGTACAATATTAGCATAGCGTTTGTATAGCTATGCATTTGCTATTTAAGCAAATGCTACTCTATGTATACACTATGTGATAATGCAACATAGAGTTTAAATATCTTTAAAGGCAAGCATAGTTTTTGCATACTCTTATGTATTTTCTATGTAGTCTTTATGTATTGACTATGTGATAACATACATATAATTCACATAGTGTATCAATATTAAATAGCTTTTGCATACTCTTATGTATTTTCTATGTAGTCTTTATGTATTGACTATGTGATAACATACATATAATTCACATAGTGTATCAATGTTTAATAGCTTTTGCATACTCTTATGTATTTTCTATGTAGTCTTTATGTATTGACTATGTGATAAAATACATATAATTCACATAGTGTATCAATGTTTAATAGCTTTTGCATACTCTTATGTATTTTCTATGTAGTCTTTATGTATTGACTATGTGATAAAATACATATAATTCACATAGTATATCAAAGTTAAATACCTTTTATACTTCTATGTATTTCCTATGCAGTCTGTATAAATTGCATAGTAAAAAACAATGAAAAATGTGGATCTTGGAAAATTCTGACACACAACATCATAGACCTTCATTTATGCTGCTGCTTTGAAAATTTGAATTCTTATTTGTGCTTAACATTTGCTGATGTGTTTTCTGTAGCTGCAAAATAACCTTGAAAGTAATATTTTGTTGTTTCTTCTCTTCTTATGACATTTCACTTTGCTTGGGTTTACTTTCCCAGTAAATACGAGAGGAACTGGTAGCTAATATCGGAAATGGCCAATGAAAGACCATCTTTTTATCATGTGACCTCATTTGAATATTTGGCGCCTTTGACTGCCATGATCGTTACAATGTTTGTAAATCGTGAATCTCTTCTTGAAAATCCTTTGTTTTGTGATAAAAACTGGCCTTAATTGTTCCTCAGTTAAGCTAGGAATTAATCTAGAAAGATTTTCAACCATATGGAATAATATTTAGAAGAATAACTGCTTGAAAACCGTAGAGAACTCAATGCTGAAACCGGTAAGCCTTTATACATGATTTAGACTTTCCATCTAAAGACAATTACCTGGTACATACATGTGGTCATCATGCTTAAATTAAAAACTTTGATTCAAACAAACTTATAAATTAATGTTTAATAATTCAGCTCAACTTTGACTGCCCTGAGTCAATCTATCGAGTCAATTGAGTCAATCTATTCAGATGTTTAGAGTAGACATTTTTGTCAGATGCCACAGTTCATTAAGAATTTTGCCAAATTGGTTTCCACAGTTGGTATTCTGTAGTCCTTGAATTGGTTTTTAACTGCAATAATATATTATTAAGAACCTGATTGTTTTATGATTTTCAGGTACATTGTACTGTGCTTAGTTTGGAGGAGAACTGAACTGTTGCAATTAATGGAATTTGTAACATCAAGCAGTGGTTTCAAGCAGTAATTGATTTGTTAGAGATATGAGACACTTCAAATTATGGACTTCTAAGTTTTGATCAACATTCAGATGACTGTAAATGCATTTCAAAGGATCATATGATAGTATACAAAGACATTTTATTGTTTTGACTTAAAAAGTGTGTATCATGTTTTATAATTTTATTTCATATAGTCTACCAAAACATAATCTTTACTCATATTAAAGTATCGATGTAGTAATCGTGTCTTTTATAGTATTTCATAATTTTAATATTTAATTTAGAACTATTTTAGAATATATTCCATGCAATTCGTTGGAGTGAAAATTATATAATATATATGCTGTTTCTATGTATATGCTATTCATATAATATGCTATTTCTATGCATGTGCTATTCATATAATATGCTATTTCTATGTATATGCTATTCATATAATATGCTATTTCTATGTATATGCTATTCATATAATATGCCATTTCTATGTATATGCTATTCATATAATATGCTATTTCTATGTATATGCTATTCATAGAATATGCTATTTCTATGTATATGCTATTCATATAATATGCTATTTCTATGTATATGCTATTCATATAATATGCTATTTCTATGCATATGCTATTCATATAGTACGTTATTTCTATGTATATGCTATTCATATAATATGCTATTTCTATGCATATGCTATTCATATAATATGCTATTTCTATGTATATGCTATTCATATAATGCGCAATTTCTATGTATATGCTATTCATATAATATGCTATTTCTATGCATATGCTATTCATACAATATGTTATTTCTATGTATATGCTATTGGAACCCTATTTACATGTATGCCCTATTTGCAACACTATTGATACCATATGCTATTTCTATGTGTATGCTATTCAAACCCTATTTACAAGATATGGTTTGTCTATGTAAAAGCTATTTAACTAACACTTCGATTTGTCTTCTACGCATACATAGCTTTCAAATACTATGTAAAGCGTTCCAAATGACTAGCGAAAACATAGCATTTTCTATACAATTTACATAGTATCTGCATAATTGCCATATGCATAGTTTTTAAGTAGTTACAACATATGCTTTACATAGCCTCAGCACATAGCATTTACATAGGTTTTACATATGTCTGGTTCTACAAGGGTTAAGACTTAACATTAAAACATGGGAAAAACAAAAATAACAACAAAAGCAAAGCAAAAAATTCTTGTTGATCCTCAGATATCTAATGATTCCCAGCTTAATCTGAAGTGATCAATGCAATAATGCAGAAATATATAAATGTTTCAAGCACTCCACATCACAGTCCAGCATGAAGATCTCATGGTCCCTCCCATGGTACTGCAAATTACAAAGATCATGCAACAATTTATACAGTCTGGCACTATTACATACATTGTAAACATAAAAATGACCAAAACTGAGTGAATAATACCAAGGTTTAACTCATAACATTAAAACATGACAATCAAACAAAACAAAGCCAAAAACAATCTTGTTGGTGCTCAGATATTCTCAAATGACTTCAAGCTCAATTGTAAATATAAAAATGACCAAAACTGAGTGAATAATACCAAGCTTTAACTCATAGCATTAAAACATGACAATCAAACAAAACAAAGCCAAAAACAATCTTGTTGGTGCTCAAATATTCTCAAATGATTTCAAGCTCAATTTGAAGTGTTCTGCATGAAGGTCTCAATGGTCACTCCTAAGGAACTGTAAATTACAAAGATCATGCAACAATATATACAGCTAGGCATTATTACATAAATACAAATTGACAAAAAAACAAAAAATTCCAAGGTGCGAAGTCATGACATTCAATTGCAAATCAATTTAGTTGTTAAAAAATAAATCATTGCTATATTGTTATATAGCTATCATTTGTAGAATTTGTAGCAACTTTTAGTCATTTGACTTGTGCAACAAAGGTTGCATTTGTATTATGATATTAGAATGATTTTCATTAAGCTATGAAATACACTTTAAAAGCTTATTTAGTACTAGAGTGATTGCAGAAAACCTGTGAAATAGAAAATAGACTAACAGAAACTGGTAGACCTTATTTCATTTGTTTCCTTTTGTGTCTATTATACTATCACACCCTGGCTATTAGTTCTTGTTTCATAGGTTTTTTGCTCCAATTTTTGCTACTTTTCTCCAGTTCTTTTGTTTCATGTTGTATTTATCTGAAAAAATTATAATAATTATTATGGCATATGCAAGTACTAGCTCTCACTGACATTTGACTACAGTAAAGTTCTTTTCTTGAAGGCTTTATTTGTGTAGCAGTGCCAGATTCAGTTGAACTCCTTTTATACTGGTACTCTCTCCTTGAAGACTTTCCCTCATATATGATTTCCTTTCTTATAGCATTTAATTCTTCAGTTATCTTCTTTCTTTCCAAATTATTTTCATTCTGAAGTATGCATCCTAAAAGCAAACATTTTATAGATATAAGATATGCAAAGTATCATTTTGAAAGATTTTGTATCTGGGTTAACAATCCATGCAGACTGTGGCAAAATGCAAGACTCATGTATTCCAACACAACAACATGAATTCTTAGGTTACTCTACACTAGGTAAGGACAGTTAAAAGCAATTAACGAGGTGCTGTTACTCTCGTATTTTGGTAGGATTTCTTCAGCTAATAAAACAGACAAAGTCCTAAATTCATGTCAGTGTTGTATGTGTGATACAGTGAAAAATTGGCGCCAAAAGCCCTCTATTGCTCTTCACAATCGATTACAGACGTCTACACCGAGAAAAACTTAACAAAAAACCCTTTGTCGTACGTACCTTTCTTTTATCTTGTTTCGTTGTGTCCTTTTAGTAGTTTTTAGCTCCAACAGCAAAAGAAAACCATCCAACAACAACAACAACTGTTCTTAAAATAAATCTTTTCTCTTCGAATGAATTATTAGCCAGCGGTAAGTCAATTCAGCGGTCAACACACAGGAATCCCGTACATTTTTCACAATAAACCAATGAAAACGCGGTATTTGATCACGTGGGTAATTTGAATGCTGTTACGTTGCTGTTTTGGGCGCTCGACATTTTGAGTAAACCGTTGAAAGTACAAGGAGATTAAGCGAATATTTTCTACAAAAATCTCTATTTTGAGCCTAAAATATGGCCTACATTAATCTCAAATTGAGGTAGAAAGATTGAGAAAGCTTTAATACGTGGTTGGAAAGAAGAACAAGCTTCATCAGAGTACAAATAGTCAGTTATTCTACTCTGAGGGAAGGGACGCCGACTGAGTCGCTGGTAAGTTGATAAGTATATTTGACCAAGATTAAGCTTAATTTACTCTACAAAAAGTCAACTTTTAAACCTTCTTACAGGCAGGGAGAAGGTCATAAAGGACATCCTCTTAGGATGGCCATGTTTTGATTTCACTATGTCAGGAATATGATTGTTCTTTCCAGTAAATCAGCTCGGGTATAAATACATGTAGCCTGCACATTGAGTTGTGCTCTCGGTTGTGATTAATGTTTTTAAACGAAAAGATCTTAAAATATATACTTTTATATCTCCTTAGTTAAACTGGAGAATCTTGGATTGCGACTTTCAAAGCGAAAAGGCCAAAAAAGCTCAAGCATGGGACTGAACCATTGATCAACGTCTATTTCTTGGAGGTGCTTCATACCGCTCTATTCGTATGTCAACTTGTCCTGTGGCTACATTGATTGCGAACAGTTGAGTGTAAAGGACACTATTAGACACATTTAAGAAATAGATTCAAGGTAGTAGTCTATTATCTATTACTGTTCAAATGTTTATACCGCCGTGTCAATTGATGTATTTTATACCGTATTTTAATAAAACACATTTCAATGCTATGAATTTGTTTATAAATTTGTTTATTCTATTCATTATGTATTTGGATGCAGTTATAGGGGCTTTGAATGGGTAAATAATAAGGCTTTTGCAAAAAAATGCTTGAAAATCTACCGTATTTGGAGGGGATGTTGGGAGGAATACGTTGAGCATTCAAGAATATTTGTATAATACCAATGATATTCAGAGGGTAGTTCGATAAGAAGACGTCAGGGATTTCTAGTATTCAGGAATATTCGTAACATACGACTGAAATTCGGGGGATGGTTCACTAAGAAGACGTCAGGGATGTCTAGTATTCAGGAATATTCGTAACATACGACTGAAATTCAGAGGGTGGTTCGCTAAGAAGACGTCAGGGATGTCTAGTATACAGGAATATTCGTAACATACGACTGAAATTCGGAGGGTGGTTCGATAAGAAGACGTCAGGGATGTCTAGTATTCAAGAATATTCGTAACATACGACTGATATTCGTACGGTAGTTCGTTAGGAAGAATTTGAAAATGTCTAATATTCAAGAATATTCGAAGCATCAACGAAACGAATTCAATAGAATACAAGAGTAAGCGTATTTTGTACATCACGTCAGTCAAGAATATACGGGACGAAAATGGAAAAACTGGCTGGATTCGTACCGAGTGATTCTAGCATGACGTTGCATCACTCGGACTTGAATACCATGGAATTTTTCTGAATACTTAAAGTATGCATGTCCATATTCAAGCATATTCTTCTCGAATATTTGCCTTTTTGTACAGTGTGAGATCTCTTTTTGTGCCGCTAATCAACCGCAAAACTTTGAAAAACTTGAAACCATAAACAAATTACTTTGTTTAGAAGGCCACTCACCAATACAACGGACTCTCAAAGCTGGTTGGGTAGACGCCACTCCCAAAACCCAAAAGTACTATGTCTCAAAGATGGAAGAAGTCGTAACCACAGTGCTTGATGTAATGGCTCCAAATGATGCAGGGATGCTGTGGAAAGCACTGAAAAAGTCACAAGGTATCAACGACAAATACAACGAACACACTATGGATTCGACGCTACTAATCGCTCTGGTAGAGAGCTACAAGCAGGCCACACATTCAAGTACTCAGAAGAATATCCTAAGTGTCATAGCAGATAAGCTTTCATTCCATGATTTAGAAAAGCTGATACCAGGGATTTCCCGACATCGATTCACAGCTGCTCGTCGTCATGCTGCCCAGTTTGGAGCAGATGCTTTAGCAACGCAAATGGGATCAAAACCTGCAATAATGAGACAACGTGTAGATCCAAATCAGGTGGAGACTTCATCGATTTCATAACCAGCCAAAATGTCATTCAAGATCTGCCATTTGGAAGACGAAAATTGCGTCTCACTTCAGGTGAACAAATAGACATCCCGAATGTCATCAGGTTATTGATTCCATCTCGACTGGTGGATCAGTACCTACGCTTTTGCCAACAGTCCGACTTCAGGCCCCTTGGAAGAAGGACCCTATTGAAAATCATCTCTGAAAGCTGTGGCGCTTCTGTTCGGAAATGCTTACGAGGCCTAGATAATTATTTGGCAGATGGAACAAAGGCCTTTGATGAATTGAGGTGCATTGTCGAAAAACTCTCACACTCAGTCCTGAAAGAAGATCATGTGAAATACCTAATCGAGGCGTTGTCAGAAGCCAAGCAATACTTGAAAGGAGACTTCAAGGTAGGGACCTTTTGTACATAAAACTTTTCACTACAGATTTTATAATGAGCCATACTTCCTACTTGACAGATCCATGTATCAACGGAATGCGAAGTTGCAGATCATTGTAGTGTCTTTGCACTGAGTGACAGAAAAGACCGTAATTACCAAGGACAATGCAAGCATAAGCATAATCAAACTTGTGACAGGTGTTCACTTTTGGAAAAGGTATTGCTATATGTATGTATTCTTGTTAGCACAACCATCGAAAAAGCAGAATGGACTTTTACAAAATGTCAGGCAATCGGTACTTCAAAAAGTTGCTTGAACAACTATAGTGTAACAAAAAAGCAGGTGAAGGGAAAGAAGAGTTGATAAATCAATAGATATTTATGCCTCATACTTTTTATCCACTGCTGTTATTTTAGCCTGATATCTTTTTGAATTGATGGTGTACGATTGTTTTATTATTGCCAGGTCCTCGAAGATATTGATTCTGAAGTGACAAGAGCAAAATTTGACAGCGATGATGATAAAGATGAGGCACGTTTTCTCGTTCAGAAATCCAGGGAAGCCATATTGGCATGGAAATGTCATCAACTGCGAAGTATTAATCAAGATCGTGCTCGGCTGGAGGTGCTGGCATCATTAGTTTCTGCAAGCGTTTTAATAGTCCAGGATTTCGCAATGAAATTTATGCCTACTCAGTATCGTGAAGCGCAGAGTGAGTTCTTTGGCAAACGCGGGATATCGTGGCATGTATCTGTTTGCCATAGGAAAGTCAACGACAAGCTGGAGTCGCAAACATTTATCCATGTCCTCGAGGCTGGTCTGCAAGATTCGGTGACAGTTGTACTTATCATGGACCATGTGCTTAGGTCATTGAAGAAGCAGCATCCTGAGATCTCCCGCGCCTTTTTTCGTCAAGATAATGCCGGGTGCTATCATTCTGTACAAACAATCCTTTCAGTAAACGTGCTATCACAACGGAGTGGAATACAGATAGAGCAGGTGGATTTCAGTGACCCACAGGGTGGGAAGGGTTGTTGTGACCGAAAGGCTGCACAAATAAAAGCACACGTGAAGAGCTATGTAAGCGAGGGTCACTCAGTAACAACTGCAAAAGAATTGAAAACAGCAATAGAGTCTAGAGGAGGTATTGCAGGAGTCAGAGTGTCTGAGGTCAAGGTGACAAACAGCGACTACAAAGGACCCAAAAGTTATAAGTTGGATGGCATCAGCAATCTCAACAACTTTGCATTCACTAAAGGTGGTCGGGGGTTCACCGCATTCCGTGCTTACGGTATTGGCAAAGGAAAGTTCTTCTCGTGGAGATCGTTTATTTCAGGTACACTAATACACTGTAAAAAGCTTAAACAGGTCTGTGATAGAAGATGATGATAGATCATGTCGATGATAAAGAGGTACTTGAAAGATGTGTATTTAGCTTACAACTAGCTAAAAGTTCAAAAATGCTTTATGCGAATTTTATCATTCTATCTCATACAGTGCCAAAGGTGACCGACTACCATTGGTTTCAAGCTGACTTTGGTGTGGGTGACTTTGTAGCGATCTTTCAAAGACCACAAAAGGTAAACCTGGTAGCAGTGATTCTCCAAAAACTGATATCAATACGAATGTAGGTCTCGTAGCAATTGCGCGACATGATAATATACATTGTTACTTAAATAACATAAAGCATATATAGTATTAACTTGAAAAATGTTCGTTCGCAGCCTGTTAATTGTATAAGTGGTGCTACCGGCGATCAAAGAAGCGATGACGATGATGAGTCAAGCAGTACTTCCAATTCTACCGACGATTCAAGCCCAAGCAGTAGTGAGCCTGAAGACGTCCAAACGAAAAAGATGTTCAGCTGTCCTGAGCAGACGTGCACTAAGATGTTTATACGATATTCGGCGATGTTTATTCGATATTTGGAGAGACACTGCGAGTTGGGCGCGCACAAAAGATGTCTCGAAAAGATAACCCTTCAAGATAGAGCAAAATTAAGCTACGCTGAACACCTCCAGGAAGGACAAACTAAAACGCAACCAAGCCTACCAGTTTCCAGTTCAAAAGGGAGGAGGTCTAGTCCATTGTCCATGGGCTGGGCGCTGAAATTGTCCTCTAAGAAGACGCGATTTAGCACTAAACAGAAGAACTTTCTGAATATGAAATTCAATCTAGGGGAGCAGACAGGAAAGAAAAGCAGTGGGGACGAAGTAGCACAGCAAATGAGGCGAGCACGTGGACAAGATGGTACCAGACTATTTTCGTTGGATGAATTCTTGACGCCACAACAGATTTCTTCGTACTTCTCACGTATGGCGGCTAAAAAGAGGAAATTAACGGAGCAGGATTTAGAAGCTGAAGAAGAAGCTATCTTACTGCAAAGGGTGACCGGCCAGATCTCGGCTGCGCTAGCTGCTGAAAATGAGTGAGCGAAGTGCCTTTGTAAGTCAAGGTGAATTGTACGCTGTGAGAAGATTTTAAGTTTTAGCCGCAAGTCTCTAACAAACTGAAAGGCGAAGAACATGTCATCAGATCAAAGTTTGGGATATAAGAGATGTTTTCTTTGTTGTTGTTTTCGGGGCGACTATGAACAAGAGACATTAAGTACAAAATTGGAAAAGTATTATGTTCGTAACGCATGCGAGCAGTCATTTGGGTTTAAATTTATAATAAGATGCAAAATACCTTGATACCATGTGATTTTTAGCGCACAAATAACCGGTACCAAATTTCTTCTTTTCCCCTTATCAATGTTATTCGATGGTACCCAAATGCCCAGGACTCTATGATCAGGCAACATTGTATATGGGAAGGGAAGAGAGGTAACCGAAACGGTTTTTATAGAAGGAAAGAGTGATATTTTGGGAACACATGCAAATTTTTGCAACAGTCTCAAACCTTTGCACCTGATGGTATCCTGCCGATATGACTGCTTTAGGTAAAGTGAAACTATAATCCTGTCACAGTTATACAAGTGTATGACTCTGCTAATCTGAAAGTACAATGGAAATACAAACAAGTTACTTTCGATAATTCAGATACACTTAATTCGTTATCTAACGTCCTGTTTTCGCGTCATGCCGATGTTGCTAAATTAAGAGAGTGAAACTGCGTTTACGCGGCGACTAAAGTTATTTTAGTACTTTCGTCATCGCGCGCGCAAGGCTTCGCGAAATTACTAAATTACTACTAAACTGGTCAGTATAGTATCAGATTGCTGTTGCAAAACATTGATAGAATAAGAGCTGTGACGGAGAAAAATTTCACGGGGGAAAATTTGAAAAACTGGAATGAATGTGATAAAATGGACCAGAAATAATGAACAATTGGGGTTCCTGTGGTTTCATATAAATTCATCAGATATTGAGATAGGTCAAACTTTATAGTTTTATTTCCATAAGTTTCGTTTTTAGTATGTCACGACAAACACCGGTGACTCCCCCATCAAATAGAGTTGTTAACTGAAAATAAAAGGAGTATGGAGAAATAGAACCATATTTACATCCGGTCAGCGGGGTTGCTAGTCTCGTTTCCGGTTTTCAACCAAAGAGATCCGAGGAAAACTGCTGCATGTAGAATCTCTCGATTTCAAGCCCTTTTACGAATCGTTTGGAAGGAAATGTTTTCTTCTGGATTCTTTGGAGGATTGTCTTTTGCTTACAAAGTATTATGGATTCCTTAAAGTTTTTGGAGAGATTTTCTTGAAATACATACCTCGACAACTGCTACATGTACATTCCACTTGGTAGTCATTCAATTCAGTCATTATAATTTTACCGAATATCTGTAGATATCTTCAACTCACAGTTATCATCAATCGTGCAAACTACGAGCCGTTATGATCTTTGAGAATAATTTTTTCAAGAATGAGTCAAGAACCTGGAAAGAGGGACGAGAAAACGGAATGACTATATCCATGTTGTAAACACTGGCGAAACTTGCAAGGTAGGCATTGTATCATCCCATGTTTTTTTATGTTCGTTGATTTAGATATTAAACAAAGACCTGTAGTAATCAAATGAGACTTCATTTATCACTTTTTAAGCGAAACCCGTTTTATTAACGCTTTTTGCGAGCCAAGATTTTGAGCTGCAAAATGTCAAGAATTTCGATTTTTGAAAATTTACATCAAATTCGCTGAGGAATCCTAGACAAAATATTAATTTCCCCAAAAAGATTTTACAACGTTTCAAGACTTTGATCTTAGTGTAACTTTTAGCGTTATTTGCATTTCTCAAGATAGAGTACTTTAAGAGATATCGCAAAAACAGTTTGACCTATTTTTGCTGTTTGCAAAAATGACCTACAGGCCGTATCAAAGAGGAAGTTATTTTACATTCGCTATAAAAAGTAAGAGAGTCTTTTCATCATTTTTTAAAAGTATAGAAATAATTCCACTTAACTATGAGTTTTTATTGTAATTGGTTAAAATGTAACTGAGTAATAAATTTTTGTATTTCCTCTTCCTGAGAGTGAAATTTTGGACCAACTCATGAGCCGGCAACTGCGATGGTCAGCTGCCGTTACCATGGTAACACGACTTCTGGTGGCCGAAAGAAAGTGCGATTTGTTCATCCCCCTAGGAAACCTAACTGCACATAGAATATGAGGGCAAGTCAAAAAATCTCATTTCCACTTTTGCTTGACTTTCTCAATCACTTGTTCTTAAAAGCGGATATCAAAAATTGTAAAGGAATTTGCATCCAACCACTGTCACCTGATGACATCACGTTACAGAAGGGCAGGCAAGTAATTCCTGATACCTTATACAATTTTCTTTGTTGGTTTATGGCACGCCAAAATAATATGCAACCTAATAAACCAACATGCCAAAGTGAAGAGGATAATAGGTGAATTGTGATGCTTGGTCAAGACATGGTACATGCATCAACCAACACGCGACTCAAAACCCCCATACATGTTGGACTTGGTATTACCATCCATCATCTTACAGGTTTGAAAATGCTTGTAACTCTACTAAACAAAATGGGTCGCTGTTGCTCCTATAATGACGTTGAAATAATTAACACAAGTATTGCAAGAGAGATGACCAAAAGGTCAGAGCAACTTGCAGTCGTTGTACCGTCCAACACATCTCCCGGTGTCTTTGTTCAGTTCGCAGCAGATAACAATGACCTTAATGAGGAGACACTTGATGGTAAACATACTACACATGCAACAACTATTGTAGCTTATCAAAGGAAGGCCTTTGGACCTAAGCTGCCTTTTCAGCCATTCACTGACCACTCTTCAAAGAGAAGATCTTTGGAAACTCCTCTTTCTGTTCAAACTATCCAAGAGTTTGGAGTGTGTGGTCGAAGACCCGGTGTAACAATGTACAAAGGGAGGGTTGAGCCAGATCGCCCTTATTCTGAGGATAAACCTAGTATTGACAGGTGAGACTTTGCTTGGTTCCTTCTGAGGTTGAATTTGCATGATGCACTTCTGTCAACCAATGACAACACAAATGAAGATAAGCAAACTATACCTAGCTGGAGTGCATTCAATGCTGCTATCTCATCTGTGAATACACCAAGCACCAATATCGGTTACTGTCCCATGATCTCAGGATCAGCTACAGAGTATAGCACTGTTTACACCATAATGAAAACTGTTCAGGACATGAGTAAAAGCCTCGGACAGAAAAAGAGTGTAGTCACATTTGATTTGGCCATATACACAAAGGCTAAAGAAATTCAATGGCGATGCCCTGATGAATTCAAAGACCTGATAATACGTTTGGGTGGTTTCCATATAGCTCTCAATTTCTTGTCTGTCATTGGCAAAAAGTTTGAGGAAAGTGGAATAGAGGATTTGCTGGTGGAATCAGGTTTGTACGGCACTGCTTCAACGACAGCCCTTCTTAAAGGCAAGTCATACAACTGTGGTGTGCGTGCACACAAACTCGTCATGGAAGCACTTTTGAGACTTCAGTGGAAAGCATTTTGTCAGTGGCTAGAAAAGGGTAATGTCAAAGATCAGCAGCTAGAAGATGTAAACGTGGATCAAGTCAATACCAACCTGAACAAGTGCAAAGCTGCCATAGATAAAGGAGAAGTTAACAATGAGTTTGAAAGTCTTTGTAATTCAGTTGATGGCCTCTGTCATCTATTTCATAAATTTAAGCTCCAGTCTCAATCTCAACTTTTCAAGTTCTGGGACAGCTATATCAAGATGGTACTATTACTCTTGCAA
The DNA here is from genome assembly GCA_029948255.1 of Telmatactis stephensoni. Classification (NCBI taxonomy): domain Eukaryota; kingdom Metazoa; phylum Cnidaria; class Anthozoa; order Actiniaria; family Isophelliidae; genus Telmatactis; species Telmatactis stephensoni. The sequence goes on from JALIZF010001346.1 coordinate 148,683, forward strand.
TTAATCAAAGCTGAACGGGAAGGAGACTGGAAACTTCACTTACAGTCTACAGCTGACATGCTGCCACACTTCTTCTCTATGGATAGGATTAACTATTCAAGATGGCTTCCAATTTACCTCACAGACATGAGACTTCTAGAGGAGACTGCTCCAGAAATCCACAATGAGTTTATCACAGGAAATCATACAGTTAGTGGATCGTCACAGCCTTTCAGTCAGATATGGAGCAAAGCGTCAACCGTGATACCAAAACTAAAGGAAGAATAGTAGGAATATCTCAAAGAGCGGGGGCGTTAGAAAGATGGTTTGTTACCGCACATGAACAAGCCGCCATTACAAGTGCCACAAAGAAACTTTGTGGAATTTTTAATGATGACAGAATATCAGTGCATAAGGAAGGAGGATCACTACGGATGAAAAGGGATGAAAATCTATAAGATGTGAAGAAAGTCATGAAAACCTTAGAGTCGGTCATGGCTAACCTATTTGGCCAAAGAAATGACAGTCTGTCAAATCTGGTAACTGGTGTGGTAATGCCAACAGATATGGCCGCCAGGCTCGTGGATGCAGAGAAGCTTGGAATAACTGAGATGAATTCCTTTACTAGAAAAAGAGTCAACAGCAATACTGTTTGTTTCTGGGACACCCTACCCAAGATGAAGATCAAAACGTTTGCTAGTTTAGCTAAGAAAGTACATGTAAAAGCATCTGACGAGAAGCTTATAACAATGGACGCAGACCGAAACCTATTTGCTCGTCTTCTAATCATCTCCAATTCAAGAAATATTGATTTGAGGGAGGTCCTAAGGTATGAGCTGTCTCCTGTTTCCTGTGCATTAGCCCACACAGATGGTACCCTGCGAAAGAGTAACAAAAGTGTATTGCTATCTGTACTTGAAGAGCACATTCAGGTCATTCCTAGACTACCATGTGATGATGAAGAACCAGTAACAGCCTTCATCATCGATGGAATGGCAGTAGTTCAGATGGCCAAGACAGCTGGAGCACGCACATTTGGAGAGATGGCTAAGAGCTACTTCAACACAATCACTGCTCCCCTTGGAAAGAACAACTGCAGTCATGTGGATTTTGTATTTGACAGATACGACAAAGCTGACTCGATAAAGGAAAATGAACGTACGAGAAGGGATTCTGGATCTGGATATGAAGTGAAGATCGCTGGCTCAAACACGCCTGTTCCTAAGAACTGGAATCCCTACATTGCAAATCCAGTCAACAAGATGAATCTTCAACATTTCCTCGCAGCTACTTGGATAGAAATGGGAAAGAAATTGCTTTTGCTTGGTCATCAACTAGTGCTTGCTGGCTGTTTTGCAGATCCTCAGAATGTCGTGATTGTTGAAAAGAACACAGCGAGACCTTTTCCTCAACAAGAAGAGGCTGATACAAGAATGATGCTGCACGCGGAAGAATGTTCCCATCAACTCAGAAGGGTAGTTAATTGTCAATTCCCCAGACACAGACGTAGTAGTTCTTGCCACATATATCTTCTCATCACTCTTCTGTGATCAACTGTGGGTGAAAACAGGTGTTAAGGACAATCTACGGTTCATGCCCATCAATTTGCTGGTACAGAGACTTGGTCCTGTCCTGTGCAGTCTTTTGCCTGCTTTTCATGCTCTCACCTGGTGTGACACTACGAGCGGGCCCTACTTCATTGGAAAGAAAAAGTGATGGAAAGTACTAACCGATCAACAAAGCAAGTATACAGCATTAACAAATTTTGGAGAAGCAACACCATTATCAACAGACATATCCTCTTCCGCAGAGCAGTACCTGTGTTCCCTTTATTCCACTGCCAAAAGGGCTGGCACAAGTGCTGATGATGTCAGGTAAGCTCATGTTGTCATTGGCCATTTTTTGTTGTCAAGGGCATTGAACAAAACAAAACTAAATAACTTTTATATAAACATCTCATAGGTATTGGGTATTTTGCCAGAAGAAACAGAGAAACGAAAGTCTTCCACCAACATCTAACAGCATACAGCACCACATCCAACGTGCTAACTACCAAACATTGGTATGGAAGCGATGTTTACAGCCAATGCAAGAATTACCTTCTCCAATTGGTAATGGATGGGAAATGTGTGAAAATGTTCTCAAACCAGTGTTAATGTCTAAAGAGGCTGCTACCTTCTGGGGATGCAAATCCTCATGCAAGTCAAACCACCATTGTGTTTGTTGGAGAAACGAGATACCATGCACTCGTTTGGATGCACCATTATCAAGAGCTGTAAGACATATCAAGAGCTGTAAGACATATTTTAAGTATAAAAATATAGTGGTAATTCAATATATAGTGGTAATATCAAGAGCTGTAAGACATATTTTAAGTATAACAATATAGTGGTAATTAAAGACAGGTGGCAATAGCAGTACAATATAATACTATCTAGAGCTTATGCTCAACGCTAATGCTCAGCTCTTGCATTTAATAGATTTTGAACATTTCAAAACTTGAAAATACAATTTTTGTAATTCAACAGCCAATGCAAATCTATTTAGCACGTTAGTGCTAAAACATTCTTTGATGTATCTTGATGTTTTTTGTCCAACAATTTTAAAAGGGACAATTTTTTTCTTTTAAGAAAACCTTTTTATGAGTAAAATCTGAAGTTCGATCATTTCATAGACATAATAGTAGATATAGTGATGCTATATTATATTATAACTAAGTAACAGTTGCCATGGTAACGAGTTGAAATGACAAATTAACTTCGTTCAAATAAACACTGAATTTACACAATACAAAGTACTTTCCACTTTTAAACAACAAATGCATTTATTGTTTAAAGATATTACTTGTGAACTTGCTTGCAGCAACAAGAAAAAATAGGCTAAAAAGAATCAATTATTGAAAATATAATTTAACTGTACATGTAAATGCTAAATAGATATAAATCTGTACAATAGACATGTATTCAAATTTTGAACATTGACAAAGCATTTAGAATTGTTTAACGTTATCCTTGTCCTCTTACAACATATGATCAGTAATTTTATCTCTTTGTAAGAAATATATACGCTATAACTCACTCAAACGACGATTTGATCTTTTTGTCATGCCAGCCATTACCATAGCAACGTCGACAAGTCTCCGTGACCATGTAAATGTGTTCGACTGATGTCAATGCACAATGGCGTAAATTTTCACTTTGAAACACTTTGAACTTATAATAAAGAAGATATGATTTTTTTTTCTATTTTTGTGTTTACCCAAATTAAATAGATTAATAACGGTTCAGATGACCCCCACCCCCCACAAAAAGCAGCGTAGAATCTCTGCGACCCAACAATTGGCCAATAAAACAAGGTGAGCAACAAAGTATGGATATCATTCTATCAAAATGCGCTGTCAAACCTTTTGTGTGGTGGGAGTGCTACATAATTGTCTAAATCTGGGATTTTTGCCTCGACTAGATATACTTCTTGCATGAAATAGGTTTAACTAAGTCAAACTTCATACCTCTGATTTTGGTGCCTAAACTTCAAATATCTTAGCTCTTCACGCTTGTTTGCCTCTCGGATCAGTTGGATGAACCTCCTAATTACCAAACTACTTCCAAGTAAAATAAGTGTTTTTGCTATGCTGTGTTTCCTTACTCTTAATTCCTATTGTCTTTGTCTTGATGACAACTCTTTTAGAAATACCTTGGTGTATACCGATCTATGACAAGAACTCACTTTAGTGTCAGTTCATTATGTAAAATATCTGCAATCTTTTCTCTTGCAGCTCCTTTTCATCAATATTTCAAGACCAAATTTGAAACCAAGATAATGGTACACAATCAAAAATATGACGAGCATAAAAAAAGACCTAGGAACAATAGCAGGAAAAGAGAGGTGACTAAAGTCTAACTAATTAATTAACATTCATTGTGAACAATTTACTCACCCCTGTTCGGCAAAGGTTTTTGTATATATTGTCAGAAAACCTCTACTAAGCATTGTAAGTTATGCACGATATTCAGAATTTGTCACCATTTATAAAAATTGACAATGCATTAAGAACAATAATTTCAAACAGTCAAGCATATGGGGAAATGAAAATTTTCACTTCACCCTTATCTTTTGTATACAGATAGGCTATCTATCGGGAAGTAATAAAACAGCCCTGAAAAAGTTGGGAAATCCTCTGTTGCCATGGCGACGGCAAACTTTCCAAGTGACCACGCATATGGTATTTTGAGACAAAAATCCCAATTAAAATTGTCGAAATTCAATGCAATTTTTTCCCCTAGTTCCTCTTGACTATTTTTTATCTAAACGTTACCATAAATTAATTAATGTCTCTACTTTACATTCATACTAATTTTGTCTACTTTGAATTTTTAGATATTGAGATAACTGACAATCAATTACTGCATATATGAGACTTTTTTATGACCAGTAAATACTTCGTTGGCACATTTCTTCAAAAGTACGCAAGCTGCAAAATTGGCATTACATATGCACATTATCTAGTCCTTGTAGTTACAGAATCTTGTAAAATCGTTGCGGGGTGGGACAAAATCAAAAATGCTAAATTTGCATGTTCTTCAAGGTCATCGTATACCAAGAAGGCAGCATATAACATGGCAATGACATATTCCAGGTAATGATCAAAATATTGTTGTTTGATTTCCGAGAAAGAAACAGAGGTTTTATTTGAGAAAAAGCTGGCAAAAATTATTTTGTAATGCATGTAGCTTGCGATTCGACATTTTAATAGTGAATGTCCAGAAGGTGTTTGGCCTCTTGATCTCGAAATATCCCATCCAAATCAAGTCCAAATCCAAGTTTATATGTAGAAGAACGTATAATCCTTGGTAACAGTGAGGTGTTATTTCTACCGGAGCTGACGGATGCACTCAAAGAAGTATACAACTGTTATCTTCCAGATCTTGGTAGGTCGGCCATTACCTTTCTTACACATGGGTTGAAGAAGTTATTTCTCCATAGTTCAAGCGTATAAGGAAGCAGCCACTCTACTGGATACTGTTTGGCTCAAAATGTACTTAAGAAATAGAAGATTTATATTTTTGGGGCATTTTTTGTGCGAAAAGCGGACATATTTATGTCCTTGCACAGAAAATCTCTGTTTGTACAACCGCTGACCAGAAGTAAATGTTAGTCCTGCAATGTTAGTCCTACAAGTAATAAAATCGAGCTTCTAAATTGTGACAGAGACGTATCTAGACATTTACAAACGTATCAGCTCGGTAAGTGTCGAGAAGTTTGAGATGAAATTGATTTGATTTTGTGTCGAGCAGGTGAGTTATCAGAATATTTACAATTAATAGTTCTAAGTTTGTTTGGAAAAATGTATATTGATAATTCGTTTCATAGTATTATCATTAAAGGAAAAGATAAAAGGATTTTAGAATCTTTCAATGAAAGGTGGCTACAGCAGAAAACCGGCAAAGATCAAGATTAACCGAAACACCTAGTACATTGCAACATCTAAAAGCGCCGGCTCGCGAGGAATACTATATAGGAGGAACAGTTAAGGTGGCAATAGAAACAAAAATCAGATTGTCCAATGTTTTAATATGATGGGTTTAATACTGTTTTTAGGTTATTTTGATGTCTCTCACGATGAAACAAGCACATTTATTATATGCAAATATCATCGGAATAGTTTGGGAATTTACTGGAGAGGCTGCCGCAAATTATGCCAAGTACCAGATGAGGTGGCTCATCATAAGAGCAACAAGGCAAAAGGTGACCGTGCGGTAACAAAGGGTCTTTCGAAATATATTCAAGAAATAACTGGAAAGCTGATTCCGTTGGACTCAGGTACAATAGTAGAATTGACGTACTGGATAATTATTACTTGATATGTGCGCAGCTTATTTTTAATTTGTTGTTGTTTGTTTGTTTGTTTGTTTGTTTGTTTGTTTGTTTGTTTGTTTGTTTGTTTGTATTAGGAGGCACATAAACCATATGGAATGCGAGGACTACACCTCGCCGTGTGTCAAACGCTCCAATGATAATGCATTTTACATTGTTGGTTTATTTGCAGCAATATGCAGAGATTGTAGACGATCACTTTCTTATAGGATTGCTTCACAAGAATTAGAGGTATAACAACCTTGTTAACGCCCCTTAAACGAATTAAGACGGTTTTATTCATATTCATATTATTTTCTTTTTCCAATTAGATTCCAAGTGAGCAGATAAATGCAAGAGCTAGTAAAGTTTCCTGTGCAAACAAGCTTCGTATGATAAGTATGCAGGTACAAACTCCTAAGCGAGTGGATTTATCCTGGAAAAACGACTGTAGAGATGTATTGGACGACAGTGAAGAAGAAAATAACAAGAACAAGTTGCAACATGAATGGCTGCAAGCAGTGAATGAAGTTCTGGCTTTTGGGGGACACGGACCACTCACTTGAAGTTTACAAATTCCATGGAAGGATATTACTCAAAAAACACAACGTTTCTACATGTCTAAAACTGCAGAGATAGTTAAAACTGTACTTGAAATCGTGGCCCCATGCAATGCTGGATCACTTTGGAACGCTTTGAAAGTTGTACAGATTCATCACTGCGGGTGTTGGTAGAGACTTATACACAGACATCACACTCCAGCACTGGTACAACTATTGAGCATCTTAGCAAATAAGCTTTCTTTCCGAGAAGTAGAGGATCTCATACCTGGTATCTCTAGATATAGATTCACAGAAGCAAGGTTACAATATGGAATAGGTGCTGAAGTTCCTAAACGCCATAAGGCAATAAGAGAAAAAGTTGATCCTGCACGACTAGAACATTTCATTGAGTTTATTACAAGTCAACATGCCATCCAAGATCTCCCATTTGGTAGAAGACAACTTAAACTGTCAACTGGAGAATGACTAGACATCCCAAATGTTACCAGGCTGCTTATACCGTCTCGACTGGTAAATCAATACATTCAGTATTGCCAAGAGCAAGAATTCTCTCCACTGGCAAAGAGTACTCTTATGAAAGTTCTTTCTGAGAGCTGTGTAGCTTCAGTGAGGAAATGCATGCAAGGACTTGACAACTATTTAGCAGAGGGATCGCGATCCTTTGATGACTTGAAATTGGTGGTTGAGAAGTTGGAAGAATCAGGAATTGATAGAAAAAAAAAACAGTTAGTTATAAGGAATCTCTATTAGAGGGTAAAGCATATCTCAAGGGAGACTACAAAGTAAGAGAACTGCACTTAGCATTGCCAGAAAATTGTCCAAGATATATGCATTTACATATATATACCTATTTGCATAAACATTGGCCCTTCACTGAAAACATAGAAGTTGAGAGCGAAATGAGCACTGGGTAATTTTTTGATTAGTTGAAGGGCGTTTACATGGATGTTTCAAACAGCGATTGAGACTAAGCGTTTGTTGTTTTAATATGACTGGTGTAACATTTCGGTCTCAGTTTCTAGACTCGATTATTTTGAAAGAGTCGATGTTTGTGCACATAGGTATATACTTGCACAATTTGTACCACCGTTGCTCTTATTTGTTATAAATTTCACATTCCTAGGTTCATGTATCAAGAGAGTCTTCGATTCCAGACCACTGCAGTACCTTCGCTATAAGTGATGGTCGAAATCCATGTTACAAAACAGCATGTAACCATAAGCATTACCAAAGCTGTGATAGATGCTCTTCTGTAGACAAGGTAATATGTCAACGTAATGGACAGGTTCTTATATTATGTTGATGTTATTTTATTGAAATTATTATTTGGCAATAATAATCACACTACTGATTGTACGTCAGGTCCTAGAAAGCATTCAAAGTAATGCAAACACACTGGAGTACGCATGTGAAGATGACAGAGATGAGGTACTTTACCTTATAAAGAAAGCAAAAGAAAGTATATATGCATGGAAAGCACATCAGCTTCGCAGTATTAACCAAGACCTTGCTCATCTACACATCATATATGCTTTGGATTCTAACAGCGTACTAATTGTACAAGATTTTGCGATGAAGTATATGCCATCTCAGTACAGGGAAGCTCAGAGCGATTTTTTTTGGAAAACGTGGAATATCATGGCATGTGTCTGTATGCCACTGAAAAGTTAATGGGAATCTCCAGACGAAAACGTTTATTCACATTCTAAAATCTGGTCTTCAGGATAGCTACACGGTCGTCTTGATCATGGATCACGTTTTACATTCCTTAAAAAATAAGCACCCAGAAATCACAGTTGCATACTTTCGCCAGGATAATGCTGGTTGTTACCATTCAACATTAACAATTCTCTCTGCAAACACCATTTCCAAGCGTAGCAATATCCACATAAGTCGGATAGATTTCAGTGATCCCCAAGGTGGAAAGGGCTCCTGCGACAGAAAGGCTGCCCAGGTGAAAGCCCATGTCAAAAGCTATGTTAACGAGGGCAACTCTGTTACCAACCCAGCTGAGCTAAAGAAAGCCATTGAATCCAGGGGTGGAATCGCAGGGGTCAACGCAACAGTTGTACAAGTAGTCAACAACAGCTCAACTGATAATTATTCCCAGATAGGTGGCATTAGTACACTTAATAATTTCATCTACAGTGAAAACGGTTTCACAGCATACAAAGCTTATAAAGTCGGAGGAGGTACAATCTTTGAATGGAGTGCTTTTGAATCAGGCATGATAGATTATACTGATAGCCTATTAGACTTTATACAAAATGAAGATGGCATTGATCATTAAAAGGGGTCTGAAAAGTGCACGACAAACAATTCCAGATGGCAGGATAAAAACATAAACTGAATATATGAGTCAATGATATAGCATTTGATAGTGTATTTATAAATATATTGCATTCTGTTATTCAACAGTGCCAGAAGTAAATGATTACTCTTGGTTTGACCAGGAAGCAGAATCAGATGATTTTGTTCCGGTATTTCAAAGACAACAAAAAAAGTCTCCTATTGCAGCACCGCCCAGCGATGGTAGTGACACCAGCGGGGATGAAACCAGTGACGTACATTCATCAGATAGTAGTGACATGAGGAGTCCAAGCGCTAGCGGCAAAATATTTCCTTGTCCAGAGGGGGGCTGCACCAAAGTGTTCATCAGATATTCAGCTTTGGAAAGACACTGTGAATATGGAATTCACAAACGAAGTGTGGAAAAAATCACCCTGCAGGACAAATGCCCACTACTTATACGACCGTCAATCAGCCAATCCAAGCCTGCATGAGGTCAACGTCTTTCAGCCAACTGACGGAGCTTCACTAGAATCTGGATGGGCTTTTAGATCGAGCTCACAAAAATCGAGGTTCACTGACAAGCAAAAATCATTCCTTGATATGAAGTTTATAGAGGGGGAGCAGTCTGGGAAAAAACTAACAGGAGAAGAGATAGCAAAAGAGATGCGCAGAGTGCGTGATGTGCATAACAATCGCTTGTTCACTTTAGATGAATTTGTGACACCTCAGAAAATATCTTCCTACTTTTCGCGTTTTGCAGCCAAGAAAAAGCAAAAAACATCTGCAGAATACGATGTAGTCATGAAAGACGGCTATATTAAAGCAGTAGTAGATGAAATTGCCAATACATTCGATTTTGTACCTCACCCGATGATGTTCAGAGATATAAACTTGTGTAACATGGCAAACAAGGATGTTACTAAGCTACGAATGGCAACTTTGAAGGGTATTTGCCAAGAGTATGGGGTTCCTGTGTCCCAGGGCGAAAGAAAGCTCCTTACGTGGAAGGCGTTTTAAAGATCAAAGCAACCTGTACCTGCAGACAGTGATTACAATTAGTACAATTAATTGATGTGGATAACCCGTTTGATATGGTAGCCTGCATAGCCTGGCTCTTTTGGGGAGGAGGAAGGAGGAGGGGAAGAAAAGGGAAGAGGCTCCTCCTCTCCTTCTCTTCCCCTCCCTTCCCATCCCCCTCCATCCTCGCAGGCTATTGGGAGTGGGGCAAATATAACACAATTATGTTGGGAAGAAGTGGCCAAGTGTAACAGTCTAATAATGGGTTTTGTTTTTTCAACCCTTCCCAAGGTATACATTTACCCAAAAACAGTTGTAGTAGCAACTTACAGCAGCAGCCAAACCAGCAATGTATAACTTCACACTGAAACGCACACAAGAAAAAGAAAAATCTACTGCCAAAAAAATATTAGTGCTAGCAAAAAGAATTTTGACAATCAGCGTTTTTGCAACTTAAAGTGAACCAATGTAAATGTAGCGAAAGGAATCATAAAGCAAAAAGAAGAGAGAAACGTAAAAGAAAAAAGGAAATAGAAGGAGAGAAAGAGAATTAAAGAACAGAGAGAAAAGAAAAGTAAAGTAAAGAGGGAAAAGAAAAGAAAAAGAAGGAAAAGAAAACCCGTAAACGCAGGAAACCGAAATACTGAAATTTACATAAACTTCGCATTTACTTCTAGTCAGCAGTTGTACAAACAGAGATTTTCTGTGCAAGGACATAAATGTCAGCTTTTCGCACAAAAGATGACCCAAAAAATATAAATCTTCTATCTCTTAAGTACATTTTGAGCCAAACAGTATCTTGTAGAGTGGCTGCTTCCTTATACGCTTGAACTATGGAGAAATAACTTCTTCAACCCATGTGTATCAGAGGTAATGGCCGACTTACCAAGATCTGGAAGATAAGGAAATTATTTACTTCTTTGCGTGCATCCGTCAGCTCCGGTAGAAATAACACCTCACTGTTACCAAGGATTATACGTTCTTCTACATATAAACTTGGATTTGGACTTGATTTGGATGGGATATTTCGAGATCAAGAGGCCAAACACCTGGACATTCACTATTAAAACGTCGAATTGCAAGCTACGTGCATTACAAAATAATTTTTGCCAGCTTTTTCTCAAATAAAACCTCTGTTTCTTTCTCGGAAATCAAACGACAATATTTTCATCTTCATTTTTCTTGGTTTTATTCGGTATGTAGCCCAAAAAGTATGTCCCACCCCACAGAGATTTTACACGATTCTGTAACTACAAGGACTAGATAATGTGCATATGTAATGCCAATTTTGCAGCTTGCGTACTTTCGAAGAAATATGCCAACGATATTAAATATTTACTGATCATAAAAAAAGTCTCATATATGCAGTAATTGATTGTCATCTCAATATATAAAAATTCAAAGTAGACAATATTAGTACGTATGGAAAGTAGAGACATTGATTAATTTATGGTAGCGTTTAGATAAAAAATAGTTGAGAGGAACTAGGGGAAAAATTGCATTGAATTTCGACAATTTTAATTGGGATTTTTGTCTCAAAATACCAAATGCATGGTCACTTGGAAAGTTTGCCGTTGCCATGGCAACAGAGGATTTCCCAACTTTTTCAGGGTTGTTTTATTACTTCCCTATAGATGCCTATCTGTATACAAAAGAAAAAGGTGAAGTAAAATTTTCATTTGCCCATATGCTTGCACTGCACAAAAAGGCTTGTATAAGTGCCCTTAAACTAGTCTTATTTCACCCTTAAACGATTAGTTTACTGATAGTATAAGGCTGTACAATGGTGGTATAATGAACCCATATATTTTCATGATTGGCCGCCTTGTGTACAATGATCAGGTGTCAATGTATCAGGCATCATTATACGTTCTAATACAACCATTAAATGACAAGTTTAATGACTGTAACATGGCATATATGGATAATGTCGTATCAGAACCCGTATTCAACGTCCTTTTGGAATAGTATGAGGGCCTTATATCTGATCATTTCAAGTAGTTTCAGGATTTGTATATGTGATATCAGGATTACGATTTTGCTCAGTTCATATAGTACTTAAAACCTTCAGAACCCTGTCCCATATTAAGATCCTTATTTGTCAAAAAAATTCTCCAGATAAAGCTATACACATTCAGTCTTTTAGTTACTAATGATATGGAGTTTTATTTGTAGTAAATATTCATGACTTACTTATGCAATCAACAATTTACACAGCAAAACCTGGATGTATGTCTGATTTTAAAAGCCTAACTAAACGAAATTAACCAGTGAAAAAACTTTTCAACTGTATCATTTCCGTGAAATCGACAAATTTCATAAACAAAAAGTATGTATTCCACTGAATTGTTACTCTGGCTTCCATTGAAATTTATGTTTCAATCTCAACAGTGGAGTGTCTTTTAGTTCGATCTTCTTTATCTTGCATATCCGCATATCTTCTTAATTCGCTATAACAAAGAGAAATAAACTCTGTATTACTAAACAGCATGTAAATCACTGTCAATGAGACCATATAAAGAGTTCTCTTTTCAGTGGATTTACTGAAACTTCTTGGCTTTCAACTGCTTTGTTAGAACCACACATGCTGAAAGAAATATCATGAACGCACGGTGTAAGAGAAAGTTTCAAAGAACTGTTGTATTTGCATTAAAGGTATAGAGAAATTCATTTTTCAAACCTTTGCAATCCATTATAATGACTTCTTTCATCTCTCACTGTGCTGCTGACATGTTTCTTGTAAACTTTATCCTAAAAACATTGAATTTCAAAGTAATTGATTAGCATTTGCGTTATGGTAACATAATTTTAATATACTTCACTTGCAATTAAACAATCAGCTGACTAATAAAATATTTCGCACCTTGTTCTTAAATTGAAAAAACTGAATTCCTGACAACTTCATTGCAGTCCGCAGGCATTGTAAAGACTTCTAACCCCAATTAGAGTCCTTGACGTAAGAACCAACACCTCTCAGATCACGATGAAATTTATATGGCAGACAGGGTTTGACCTCTAGAGCCCAGGTCTCGTGTTCAAATTCCTTAAAAAAATCACGTGACAAAGTTACGAATTTTTGAAAAGTCCAGGGTTATCACCTTTGGACGGCTGTCACGTGATTGCGTTTTTGAAATTTGCATATTTTATTGAATTAGATTATTGTCCTTGAAAAGAGCTTTCCAACGATATATAATATGTCCATATTCGAGTAACCCCAGGTTACCAAAACCTGGCTCAAATTAAGGTCTTGTGTTGCTACATTTGCATAACCAGGCCTTAATGTTGAAATTTAATCAAATTTTTCTCACAAAGATTAGGTTGTATCTCCCTAAATATTTAACGTATTGAATTGAAACTTGGCACACTTATTAATTGAACAAAGGGCTTTCACTTCCAAGTTGTTTCCAATTCATAGCTGTTACAAAGAAGTTACAAAAACAGGGTTGAGGTCCTTAGGTCAATGACTTTTCGGGTCTTGTTTCTCCACTGTTTCTCAACAAAAATAGAAACTTTTTAAAAAAACTCATATTTGAGAGAGATACGATTTTTTGAATTTTTACGTCAAAATTTCGGGACCTTATGTTCAAGTCAATTTTTCCAAAAACTTTGAATATATTTGAAATCTTTTGTATTGTACAGAAAGAGACAGCCTTTGTCGACATTTTAACAGACAAAATAACTTTTCTTTCTCATTGCCTTTGTCACGTGACCTGTCTCAACCAATGACCTTTGAGAAAAGTTTTCCTTAATTTTCTGACATTCTTTTACAACTAAGTAAACCAAATTCATAGTACTTATAGTACTTGACATTTGCTATTGTACATGTTAGTCATATGACGTAAAACGCTTTTGCGCATGCGCAGGAATTTTTTTCAATTTAACCCTATTTTTGAGCTATTTTATTTTTTGACTTTCTTAGAAGGACTTTGCTAAATATAAGGCATTGCTTGGAAAGTACTTGTAAATGTCTATTTTGTGTAAAAATTTCGTTGAAAAAGAGTAAGTATTATGGGATATATGATTTTTTTAATATTTTGACCAAAAATTTTTTTGCCACACTCGAAGTGCTACTTTCCAAAACAACTACAAATTTTATATTACTTAGATGCAGAACAATACATTATAGACGTTTCCAAAACAATTTTTTGAAAAAAAATGCTCTGCGCATGCGTAAAATAGATAAAAACCTTTTTGAATCTACTGCGCATGCGTGGAAATCTTTCTACAGTTTGAGCCAACCACATTATAGCCTATGCATGTAGCTATCTAGCAGTACTCTTACTTTTCCAATTTAACAAAATGTCGATGAGATATAAATTAAAATGTGATCGCTCGGCCAGGGGACTGGGTACCAGTTTTTTAGACCCAAAATACAAACCACTATAACTTCTCGAAAACTGAATGGATTTTAACAGAAGAGGTGTCGCTTGAAAGAGTTTGATAAGGGCTTGCAATATCATACCTTTGTGAGTTGATTTATCTTAATGCGCATGCGCAGCAATTTTTTGAATATTTAATATTGAAAATTCTGTAACTTCTGCGCATGCGCATTAATTGACTTGAAATTAACTTTAATCATCTTGTCTTTACAACAGGGTCCGTGCAGGGTATTAAAAACGAAATTTAAGGACTTTTCAAGGACTTTTCAAGGACCAAAATTGTATTTTCAAGGAACATCAAGATCATGTTAATTGTACACCCTTACCTCAAAACATCTTACTTCCAATGTAATGAAAAACAAGACGCATAGCTGCGTGAACTCGGGCTTTCTATGTAGTAAATCATGAGTTCTCTTTGTTAACATTGTCCCTTTAAATTTTCCATTCGTTTATTCTGCTGCGCTCCTTGACCTAAAAGCGCATTTATACAGACTTAGCCTTCTTTTCTAGAAAGACCTACCCTGGGTTCCAGGGGTTTATCGTCTCCTTCTGACGTTTATTTACTTGATAAGAGAAAAACTCTCTAAAGAAAGCGAATAATAAACCCCTGGAGCCATCGGATTAAAAATTGATTTTTGTTTATAGTCACTACCCATGAAATGTTTTTTTCAAACTAACTTATTTGACTTCTGCAGTGTACTATCATTTTTAATCATGATACTTTGATTCATTTGCTTTATTAATAACAACAACTTTTACAATAATTTGAAGAGACAAATAAATGTATTTTAAAGTTTATCTGTTTATCAGTTTATCTGAAGGGTCAGTGCTTGAGCATCGGACCGGAAATCCGAATGTAGGCTCAAATCACGCTGAGGGCTCGGAATTTTTAAGATCTGAAATTTTTACAGTCGCAGAAGCATTCACATCCAACTAACACATTTCCGAGTGACAATCCAATCATTTACTTACAGAAGAATTGTTGGTAATTCTGCCTGCCTTGAAACAAACCAACTTTAATATAACTGATTTGCAATACTCACAACTCTACAACTTCAACACGGATTATTAGCAGAATTGATTCACAGTTGGTGATCATTAAAGATGAAAACTACTGCTCTATGTTTTAACTGCTCTAGGTTTTAACTATAATTATTAGACTACATTGAATTTAAGCACAAACTTTCCTTTATTTTCTTGGTATTTAGCTTTCAAATAGCAATACAATTTAGATGACTTGGGCATTAGCAGTTCAACGAATACGTTCGTAAACAAACTAAAAAATGTTTGCGGACCAATTCGGTTCGAAAACGCTCGACATCTTTTAATGTGGGTCTACCACGAACAGTGTGTGCGTTTGTATGTAGTTTGAGTGTACTAGAAATCATATTTACCCTTGAATCTCTCGACATCTTACAGCAAGCCATGATAACCATGTGCTTTTCAAAGTAGCTCTCGACGCATGTACCTTTCTGACTACACGCATGCGCATTACTTACTAGACTGTGTTTTGCGTCGAAATGACACCAAAGCCCAATTTATACCTCGGGCATTCCACAGGAAGCCCGAGTAATAACTTCATATTTCAGCGGAATCACATGTGAATTTATTCGGAATATTCAATAAGAAATAGATCCTTTTACATGTGCATGACATGCTCAGGAGGACTGCTGAGGACCATTTTCGTTACTTTAATGTAAAAAAAGCTTCATATATCCGATAGAAAATCATTTTTTTCCTTTCAATATCTTAATCTTAAGAAGACACAACAAGAACTTACCTTATTTCCACAACAAATTGCTTTCGTTTGACATCTCACAATCAATCGGTGCAAGGTTCCCTGCTAACAGAGGCTCACACAGACGTTAACAACGTTCGCGGGTAATTGAATTTGTGATGTCATTTTAATTAAATTTCGCATACTGATACTTTATGATATACACTTTGAATAAACGACATAAAAAAGAGGGGGTACCGTATTCGTTTTCGAGCTATGAGCCATACAATTTTGTCAAAACGCTATATGTGTAGGGCGAGAACATAGATACTAAAAATATAAAATGCATCTTAAACGACCAGAAATTTTATCTGCAGTTGTATGAGACTATTGTTGACAACAATTTTTGGTCATTTAAGCATGAATTAATCTCTCTGAGTTTTGACGAGTGTTTTTTTTCCCGTGCGCTGCTGTTGAAATTGGCGGTGTTTGATGAGATGAAGGGGTGTAATTTTTAGCGAAAAACCGTTGTCATTAAGTCCCTTGTGATGAGAATTTTTTTCTTTTTCAGAAATGTCGTATTAAATACCTTCCTTTTAAGGCTAAAAAAAGTGGGGGTCACCGTATTCGTTTCCGAGATATCAACCCGTAAAGGATTAAAATTTCCCCACCATCTTGAATACCGAGTGGAGACTGGGTCTACTAAAATCTTTTTCATCCTTTTTTCTGGAGTTTTTCAATCTGAATGATTTTTTTCCTCAGTCAAATTCCTTGTTTTAATTTTTTCTTCTTATAAAAGTAAGTTCCATTTGAAAAGATCAAAATTTAATAATTACTGGGAAAAAATATTTTTAGGCCGCCATTTTTGGATTTATTGAGGTAGCGCGTGCTAGCGTGCGCAGCAAAAGTGTGCGTGAACAATGCCCGCGAACATCCTTAATTGAACGTCTGTGTGAGCCTCTGTTAGCAGGGAAGTGCGAGGAAGAAGCTTTTAAAAACGAGTGTGCAAGCCTCATTTAGGTGTTGGCTAGTTCCCACCAGAAAGTACAGAAAGTCCATTTGTCTTTTTTTTTACTGGCAAATCCGAATCAAACTTCAGCCGAACGGTATAATTCAGACATTGCTTGGTGCTAAAGACCTATCTTTTTCAAGGAGTTTTCAAGAAGTTTTTCGAAATTTTCAAATTTTCAAGGAGTTTCAAGTGCCCTTGAAAATGAGTTTTCAATTCAAGCACTTTTCAAGGATTTAAGGACCTGCACGGACCCTGGTGATAAGTAAAATTAAGAAAGAAGGTCTGACTTAATCGTTCAAATCCTGGCCACAGTTGAATCTACGAACCTCTGTGATTCCATGTCTCAAGAAATATATTACTAAGTAAAGAAACGTGATGTGGTTTGTTTTTGAAAAGATTGTTTAAATTTCTAGAAATTTGAGAAAATTGATTTTGTCCATTTTTGACACGAGTTTCACCTAAATGGCACGTGAAAATGTTAGGTCCCTAAACGTCTCTCGTGTTTATATTTCAAAGTTTCTTTTGAAAATCTGTTTTCAGGTATAGGATAGCTGGGGTGTTGAGAATATGAGCAGCCAAAAATATCGATCTAGTTGATCGCTATAACGGCAAGGAGCCACGATTAATTGACCAAAATTTTCGAACTTACGCAGTTGTCGATTTCACCGCCATGAGAAATTTGACATTTTCGCCAATGCCACTTCTCTCAATTCTCACGATCTCCCTTGTACATGTTGTTTGGATGTTGCTCTACTATATATATCAGAACTGGATTGGGGTAGTTCGTAACAAGGAAATAAGAGGCTATCGAAAGGTCACCATGTTTGACCGAAATCTGAGAAATGTAAACAATCGCTGTGGAATTACTGCAAGCCTTGTGCCGTCTAATGACGACAAAATAAGAATTAAACTGCCCTTTTGAAAGGGTTATGCTGTTGATGAGTTTCAAATTGCTTGGTCATTGCTCTTCTTGTTTTGTGCAAGATTCTACGGTGAAGAGCTTGTAACTGATTTTTGCAACACCATCCAGTGACCGTGTTGTGTGACAATGAGTAACGCTTCGCACTAGGTGGGGTTAGGGGCTAAATATAATTTTCCCCCGACTGGTGATAAAGAAATTTTCGAAAATTTTAATTTGATATCAGGGAAAATCTTTGTCAAGATTTTGAAAATATCAAATTTGAGTGCAATTCCATCAGGATTAAATTACGCAGAATGCACAATCCGTGGGCAGAGCTGAGCTGAGCGTTAACTCTTAAATTAAAATACCAAAGGAAATTAATGATATATTAGTCTTTGACGTGGAAGACAAAAACATTAAGCTAGCGCTGATGTAGTATGTAGCATTTCTAATATAACGCAGCATGGTTATTCAAAAAAAAAAAAACAATTGTAATTGCCAACAAGGCGGAGGCGGCGAGTTGTAACATTTTGATTCCAACGTCGATAAGAAAACCTGAGACTGAGACAATAATTAGTCTCAATTATTGACTAGATTACTAATTTGATCAAGTCGCTAGCGGTCATTGATTTTCAGTCACTGTAGTTCTGACTAAAAGTAAAATTAAATTTTGAGCTAGGATTTTATGGAAGGAACTCCTTGTTC
The DNA here is from genome assembly GCA_029948255.1 of Telmatactis stephensoni. NCBI lineage: Eukaryota > Metazoa > Cnidaria > Anthozoa > Actiniaria > Isophelliidae > Telmatactis > Telmatactis stephensoni. The sequence continues at coordinate 167,101 of JALIZF010001346.1, forward strand.
CTTTAGTTTGCTCGTTGGAGGAGATTGTGGTAATGATCGAAGAGAAAGGGCCAAATTGACGGAACCCATTCCTTTACTAAGTTGTGTTCGGGACATATACGGACACAGAAGCATGTTGTCGTTTGGCGGCGTGGAGAATGAAGTTGACCTCATTCTTGCAAGAGCCGGTATGTTCTACCACCCGCATAACATCAAAGAGATGGATATATGCCCCCATCATCGCGAATATCTTGGAATTGGATGGAAAAGAGATTCAATAAAATGCAAAATACCAAGAATGCTGTCTGGCCATGGTGATGATCCTGGCAAAATTCCTAAAGCAGAAAGAGGACTAAGCAAAGTTGGTTCACAGCTTGTCCTGCAAGAGACTGGCGTTTTTGTAGCCCTGGGTTCAGGTTGGCTTATAGAATTTGATAAAAGCGTGTAAGTGTGTTAACTTAGTAACATCTGTATTTTGCTGTCAGGTGTATGCCGCAACTGTAGAAAACGTCTTACTGAGATGAAACCCAAGAATTATCAGTCAGAGCCCTCTTCAGACGAGGACAGTGAAATTGTGTTTCAAATACAGAATTTGTCCTTGGTAAGAAAATGAGGTCCATGTACACCGAAGAATCTTGCAAGGAAAAATGGTTGTCTAAAAATTTATAAACATGTTAATTACCGCCGATTTCGATGAACTGGCGCGACTACACGTCTACATACATGTGCACATTGCATTTGACGGACATCGATCACTATTTCCCACGAAAAATACAAATTTTACAAGTAAATTCGATTGTCACATGTTAAAATGGAATTTCTTCTGAGTTGATTTGAGACTATTGCGAGTAATTAATTGACTTTGCATTGACTGTGTAAAGCAAAACACGATATAAAAGTCTAAGTAGTTGCGCTTCATCGGAATCGGCCATTAGCGTGGACAGTCTGTAGAAACCGGGGTGGAGTAGAGGGCGCGAGGTAACATTGATAGCGGGTGACCCTACCACACATCACAGCTAGTTAATGTAAAAAAGAAAATTAATAATGCCGAAAACTGAAGTAAAGATAAAGAGAGAATAAAGGGAAAGAGAAAGATAGGAAAGATAGGAAATTTCCTCACATCCTTGTTTCGACTTCTTTCCAATCTGTGTAGCTTTAATTAGCTTTGACTATAAATATGATACCCTTACTAAACGGAGCACTGATGGAGAGAGGGGAGTAAAATGAGCGCACCGTCGACCTCAGGTTTGTCAGTTGAATAACTGTTACGAGTTATCGACGTTAAATATGGTCGCTTTACTTTACTTTACTTTAAAGAAAAAGAACAGCGAGAGAGGCAGAGGGGGGGTTGAAGTAAAGGAAATTTATAAAGGAAACTAGACGCACATAGTGCGTTTACTCATGCCCAAGTGGAATTCAGTCTGACATGAGAATAAATATGTTTTAAAGCCAGTTTGGTCACGTTTTGAGTTCGGTACTGAACGGGGGAATATTTGTCTGCTTCGCCGGCAAGCTGATTTGAACTCATGGAGGTATCGGTCTCGCTCCTAAATTTCCAATTAAAAAGGCATTTAGATATGAGCTGCCTTTATGTCTGATATTTATTAAGTAATTTTATAGCTGCTAGGGTATTAAACAGCGATTCACAATGTTAGTTGTAGCGTCACGAAAGCACACCGTCCTGTTTGGGTGACCTGTTTGACCTCGGTCTATTTTCTTTGATATTTTAAAGTAGCTGTTGCTTTGTAATCATTGACTTTCTAATAGTATTAATTTAGTTTGTACGCCAAAAAATTTTAGCCATACCATTTAATTACAGAGAACATTGAAATACATTCTTGAATTTCTCAAATCGAAGAGCCAGACAATCACCAGACAAGCTGTCGCTTGAGTCAAAATATATTGGAAATTAAATCAAATTAAAAGACAGCTTAAAATGCTTCAAAACCAGAAAAAAGCATACAAAAAAATGAAAAGATAATATTTACTACATAGTTAGGCGAAAAAAAAATCTTTTTATTCCATGAGGATTCGAACCCGGGCCCGTCTATTTGCTTTATACGCTGGTGTTACACGCTGCTCTAAATGATTGCCTGGGGTGCCTGTGGCTTGCCTCGTTTTCATGGCACATTCTCGACTACGACGATAGATTGATAGAAGAAAACCCAAACCTAGACTCGTGCCGGCCTAAAGGCCTGGGCACGAGTAAAAATGATATTTACTGCGACGAACACTCAGTTTGGTAGTTTTTTTTTAGGTTGAGGAGAGCACTAGATCATCTCAAGTAGCACATAGTACTCCGGTTGTTGTGGAAAGTTTGTACTCACCTGAAAGGAGTGAATACTCTGCAGTCATTGATGAGCCGCCATTACAGAAAATGAACTCTTTTCTAGAAAGTCGAGATATCAGTCCCGTTAGATATCCATTGAAGACACCATGGGAGGATGCCAGTGCTCGTACTAAGTGATGTCATTTACGAAAAGCTGGACAAGCAGTTTCTGCTGTGTTAGATGAGATTGCCCGTGAGTGTTATTGTAGGATTCCTTGAAAACAACGAATTTATTCCACAGTGATTCAGAGGAGGATGGTGATGGAAAAGAGGTTGATAATGTAATGATGGAGTCAATAGTAGAATGCTATTTCAACGCTGATTCTTGGCCAACAAGACGTCAGATGTTGTCAGTTGTAGCAGACAAAGTTCCATTCAAAACCTTACAGAAGTGGATTCCAAGTCTCACAAGATATCGGTATACCTCTGCACGGAAACACACTCTACTTCATGGTAGAGGAGTACTCCCACCTCAGCAGCCGCGGCACAGGATGGCCATAACACAAGCCCAGCTAGATCACTTTCTGGACTTTATAACTAGCCCTCATATCATTCAAGACTTGCCATTTGGAGAAAAGTCTATAAAGTTGTCCAACAAAGAGATCATAACTGTTCCAAATGTAATACGTGTTATGATACCCGAGGCAATATTGAGGCAATACAATGCATACTGTGAGGAAATTCAGTTCTAGCCACTAAGTAGACGCACGCTTCTCAGAATACTAGACAAGTGTTCAGCCTCTGTGCGAAAATCATCTCAGGGCTTGGACTACATCAGTTCCATGGGTAGCCAGGCTTTTGATGACCTCATTAACGTTGTTGAGGTGCTTGGGGATCAAGTGAAGGGTATGACGTGGGCAAGACAACAGAAAGAACGTCTAAAGTCAGCCAAACGATACCTGAAAACCGACTTTAAGGTATAAAACTAAATGAACAGGTATCAAATAATAATAATATATGGCGTACTTAGAAGAGTAAAATTAAAGTGAGTTGTTATAACCGAGGAGAAACACAACTTTGCAGGAATGCTAATGTCTTGTTTTCCTGGTAGCACTGAAGTGAGATGATATCATATTGACTGAAAAGACTGTAGATATGATAAAAATAGCCGTTTTCGTAAATTTGTGCTCTTGATATTTTATAGAAGTAAAAACATTTGTGATATTGGGAGAACGCGTGCTTCTGCTCTCTGGTGTTCGCCCAACATCACGCGTGCCATTTTAATCAGGCTATCAAACACGAAAACAGTTTTTTATCCCTTAAATTAATATTTATATTTGGTATAAATATTTAATTATATATATAGTAGGTTACTAAGGTTTCGATTGGCATACCGTGGAATATCCCACAAGTATATGCACGAGCCTTTGGGCGAGTGTGTATACAAAGAAAATAAGTACAAGTGGGATTATTCCATGGTGTGCCACGAGAAAGCATTGTATAACTATTTTATCCCACGCCAGAAATAAATACATCAAATTGGCGCTGTCGCAATGTATGAGAAGGATCAGTTAAATACTGCCGAATATACAATGGCTTTCCAGCTTTCTGATTGGCTGAATTTTTTCTGGTGTGGGATAAATATATTTTTTTCAAATTAGGTTCATGTCTCAAAGGAGTCAACTGTGGCAGACCACTGTAGAGCATACGCCTTGAGTGATCCAAAAGACAAAGATTATCAAGCTGTCTGTAACCACGACCACCTTGAGATATGTGACCGATGCACCCTGCTCCCTCTTGTCCTAGCTGAAATAGAAGAGGCCCTGTCAGCAAATACTAGCACTCTAAGTGAGAAAGAGGAGCTTATCTTTTTGGTCAGACAAGCTAAAGTAAATATCTTGGCATGGAAAGCACACCTCCTACGCTCTGTCAACCAGGATGATGCCCGACTTGATATGTTTGAGTCCCTGTCAGAAACCACCGTACTTCTCGTCCAGGATTGGGCAATGAAGTTTTTGCCGCGTAAATTTAGAGAAAGCCAAGCTGATTGGTTCAGAAAACGCGGAATATCGTGGCACATCACAGTTGCGTTTTGGAGAAAATCAGTCGACAGTGAGATACAGATGATGTCGTTTGTGCATGTTTTTCAAAGATGTACTCAGGACAGTACCGCCGTTCTCTGTGTCATGAAGGATGTAATTGGAAAGTTAAAGTCAATCCTCCCAAAGCTTCAGTTTTATCGCCAAGACAACGCCGGTTGCTACCATAGTAGTGCAACTATTGTAGGCTCGCAATTAGCTGGCCAATTCCATGGGATTGTCGTTAAAAGAATGGACTTTTCAGACCCTCAGGGTGGAAAAGGGGCATGTGATAGAAAGGCGGCGACCATCAAATCGCATATGAGAGTACATCTGAATCAAGGAAACAACATCGAAACAGCAAAGGAAATGATTGATGCTATTCGCTCATCTGGAGGTATTCCTGGTGTTCATGTGACGTTGTCAAATGCACTGGAGGCACAGAACAAGTCAACGTTGGATGTTAAAGTAGATGGCGTGAGTTTCATTTCTAACATAGAAAATAAGGAAAACGGTAGCCTGCAGGTTTGGAGAGCCTATAAAATAGGACCTGGAAAGAACATTGTATTTTCAGAGTGCCACAAGATACGCAGATCGCTGATTTATCCAAACTCGATGAAGACCCTATTAGCCCTAGCAAGCCAAGTGAGCATTTTACCACGATTAAGTCAAAACGCAGTACCCCAGCGGCTTCATTGTCTGCTACTCCTGTTTCTGTGGCTACCGATGAGCAAGCCAACAGTGATTCGGGCTCCGATTGTTCATTGTTCTTCTGCTCAGAAGAAGGGTGTACAAAAAGTTACCAACGTTTTTCCGCCTTACAGCATCATCTTGCTTGTGGAACACACCAACGTTCTCTAGAACACGAGACTCTGCTTGACAAAGCAGCACTAGGCTATGCAAGTAGGCTCGAAAAACAGCATGTTGGAGTACCTCAGATGCAGCTGTTCACACGATCAGAGAGTGGACAACCTGTACAGCACCCTGCTTTAGAAATGGGATGGGCTCTCAAGTCAAGTCAAGTTAAGAGAAAACGATTTACGGAGAAGCAAAAGAACTATTTAATCGATAAATTCAAGATCGACGAAATGACAAAACAAAAACTTGATGCTACATCAGTAGCCAAGGCAATGATATGTGCCATGGATGTCAATGGCAAACGTTTGTTCGACAGCTCCGAGTATTTGACAAGTCAGCAAATCTCAAGTTTCTTTTCCCGCTTATCTTCCAAGCGCACTCTCAATACTGAAACAGAAACAGAAAGTGACACCGAAGAAGACGTTAACACAGACATACCTTTGAACAACATAAGGAATGACATTCTGCAAGACATGGCCCTTACACACCCTATCTGTTACGATAGCTATAACCTTTGTGAACTCGTTGCCAACTCGAAATTAACAAAGTTTTCTATCCCAATGCTTCAAAACATCTGTGATTTCTTCGATATTTCAACAGCTGACGTTAAAATGAAGAGAAAAGCACCATACATTGAAAAACTAGTCAACCTTTGCAAGGCATGTACCTGCCAGTCATGACTGTATATCTAGTGTGCAGCTATTTCATACTTCCAGTGTCATCCTTAAATTTGCATTGAAAAGTGCCTGTTAACGTTGGTCTATACATACATGTAGGTGCCTTAGCTTAGCAATCGATTTTAAAATGGAAGTACGCTGATATAGGGTATAGGATGGTGTATTTTTGAAATGTGTATTATCATTTAAAAATGGACCCAGGTCATCTTGACGCACCCTACAAGCAAACAATATGTTTTAGTTTCTGCGAAGAATTTTTGTGCATTCTTTAATCACTTATCGTTTGTTTGTTCGGCACGGCTTCGAAAGGGTCAGAAATTTTTGTCGGTTAACTTTGGTAGGTTCCTCTCTCTATATACAAGCTTGATTTGTGCCTTTATGCATATGGAACGGAAATAGAAGCTAAGACCGAAATTGGTACTGGGTACACTAGTTATGTTTTGTTCTATAAATGCGCTGCTCATAATTGCGCACCGGTATCAAATACTACTGTACGCGATTTTTTCAAGTCATTTAATCAGATCTGATTATGGTCATTTCATTCATTGCCGATTACTGAATATAGCTATTTCAATTTACGTTGTCACTAAACAAATGGCTAAAGCTTCAACTTTTGTTTACTAACTTAAATCTTTTGTTTATTAACAAACTTCGCTGAAGGCTATCTAAGAAATTAAGGTTATGTGTCCAAGTTGTAGAATTTCCAAGCATACAGTGAGTTTCTTATTGTAATAATGTCACAAAAATTTCATGATTCCGCTCTCAAAGCTTTAGGCTATTTCAGCGACAATGTAAATTGAATTAGCTATATACGATAAACAACAAGAGGATTGTACGTATATCTAAACAAATACCGGGTGGAATAAAGGCCATTTACTATAATTTTTATTTATCTGTAAAATAATGCGAACTCAGTTTTATTGAAATAACAAAGTTACGTCAATCAGTGCTCACAATATTCAAATTTACATCGTTAACCCCTACCCCCGCCCAGTGCGTAGCGTTATTCATTGTCACACAACACGGTCACGAGTTGATACAAGCTCTTCACCGTAGAATCTTGCACAAAACAAGAAAGCAGAGCAATGACCAAGCAATTTGAAACTCATCAACAGCATAACCCTTTCGAAAGGGCAGTTTAATTCTTATTTTGTCATCGTTAGACGGCACAAGGCTTGCAGTAATTCCACAGCGATTGTTTACATTTCTCAGATTTCAGTCAAACATGGTGACCTTTCGATAGCCTCTTATTTCCTTGTTACGAACTACCCCAATCCAGTTCTGATATATATAGTAGAGCAACATCCAAACAACATGTACAAGGGAGATCGTGAGAATTGAGAGAAGGGCAGTTTAATTCTTATTTTGTCGTCGTTAGACGGCACAAGGCTTGCAGTAATTCCACAGCGATTGTTTACATTTCTCAGATTTCGGTCAAACATGGTGACCTTTTGATAGCCTCTTATTTCCTTGTTACGAACTACCCCAATCCAGTTCTGATATATATAGTAGAGCAACATCCAAACAACATGTACAAGGGAGATCGTGAGAATTGAGAGAAGTGGCATTGGCGAAAATGTCAAATTTCTCATGGCGGTGAAATCGACAACTGCGTAAGTTCGAAAATTTTGGTCAATTAATCGTGGCTCCTTGCCGTTATAGCGATCAACTAGATCGATATTTTTGGCTGCTCATATTCTCAACACCCCAGCTATCCTATAACTGAAAACAGATTTTCAAAAGAAACTTTGAAATATAAACACGAGAGACGTTTAGGGACCTAACATTTTCACGTGCCATTTAGGTGAAACTCGTGTCAAAAATGGACAAAATCAATTTTCTCAAATTTCTAGAGATTTAAACAATCTTTTCAAAAACAAACCACATCACATTTCTTTACTTAGTAATATATTTCTTGAGACATGAGACATGAATCACAGAGATTCGTAGATTCAACTGTGGCCAGAATTTTATCATTTTGTTTCATGATAACAGACCTTCTTTCTTAAGACTTTCGGACTGCGAATGACTTCAAAGTCACAGAAAACGATAGAGTATGCGAGCACATTGTCATTTGCGAAGGGAAAATTAAAATTGTGGTTTTCAGTGAGGACAGAAAAAACTTTCTCAAGAAGATAAACAATGTATGAATGTGGAATAACTTTTTATTACCTTTGAAGAGCTTTTCAGCCATCAGTCCTTTAAGCTTACTGTAAGTTGAATGAATCCATATTTTGACAACTCAACTCTTTCACTTTCGTGTAACCCAGCACGATCATTACTCACAATTTTCCAAAAATGACACAAAAAAATCTTCATAAACAACAAATGGTTCTTACTGATTTCATTTTAGAATTGCTTTTTTGATTCAATCACTTTTTCAGCTAAAGAAAGCTACCCGGTTCTTCCCAGGTTTATCAAATGGTTTGCTTGCGCTGTTCTGTTGGCATCAGCTTCCCAAATATGGGCGTTTCACCACAGGAAACCCAGAATCATTTTATATCCATATTTGGTTGTTCGCCTCATATTTAGAATACCACAAAGGAAACCCAAAACAAATTTTTTTTTGAATGGATGGGAAATGAGCAGAAATGTTGCGGATGAGTAAATGAAGAAGCGAATTGAAAGAAAGATGGGTAACGTTTTTGGGTAAGCTTACTACTACGAACTAAGCAAAAGTTCAGATTTGTATCGCGGAATCATGTGTCACAGGAATTGTCTTTTATGGCACTTGGACCATGTAAATCTGAATGTTAACATTGTAAGCATGTAAACTAAGATCAATTACAATGCAAGAACCGCATAAAAAGATGTCAACAATTTACTAATTTGGCAACACTATGACAAACGCGTTCTAAGAACGTATTCTTAACATGTTCTTTTTCAGTTCTTTAACCGAAAAGAAGCATTTAATTCTGTTTTTTTTATTTCAACTGTTTGAAAGTATTGAAATGTGAGCGCGCACAATTTCAATAAGCTCCAATTACTTGAAAAAAGTGTGCGTGCAAATTGAATTCGCACGCGCTCACTACTATGAAGAGCGCGCGAGTTGTTTGACAGTGTTTATAACACAATTTGAATTGAGTTTAAGCGTCACTTCAAAGGGAAAGTATAGACGGCAAAATATAATGATTTGTATTACATATTCCTATGCCTTTTATCTTGGTTTTCCAAAGTGTTAATACTGATATGCGCGCGTTTTTTCATACGCCACTAATTATCTTTTTGGAAGAGCAGGAAACAATTTGTAATATAGCATTATACACTTAGTAAGATTCTCATATTTATTTGTTCTTATTATGATTTTTCCGTTTTATTACTTTCTTATCTGTCAAGTCCCAAACAATTCAATAAATGTCTTGTCTTTCATGATAGCTAAAACCATTCTCTTCAATGGATAGTGATGGTGATTTTTCCATTCCACTCTTTTCTTCGGATAATGGCTATTTCTCTACACCACTGGTATCTCCAAATTCAAGAGAAGTCGAAATCTGTGACCAATTGAACACCTTTGTGAATGGGGATTTCTCTGAGCCACTTTTTACTACCCCTGATGCCAATTCCACCGAACATCATATTTATTCATTGTCACCTGTAAAGAAATCTCAGACTACGTCAAAAGGTAATAAAAGTAAAGCTTTATAAGTATCATAAATATTCAAGAAGTAATTGGCTTAATTAACAAGCAGGGGCGTCTTATCAAGTTTAACATCACGAGGCCACAGGCAGAGTGGTTTTAGATTGGTTTTTAAGACAAGAGATCAAGTTTATCAAACTGCTTCACAAACTCAGGAACTTACTAGGACTTCTTACATACACAATATATTGTCATATATTTTTTAGGCAAGAGAAGATCGACTATTTTAAGTCCTGAAGACGTCATCACTAGCCGGTCATGTTGTACTTCTGCATGTTTAACAAAATTCAACATCAGTCAATGTAAAGAGGCACAGCAGACATTCAACAGAATGTATGGCACAAACGAAAAACAGCGCCAGTTTAACTTAGATTGGCTAAGCAACAATCTCCCGAAAGTGGAAGAAAACCATTTCACCTTTTCGGTTTGCGGAACAGCTGTTTCTGTGGAGTGTTGGTTTGCTGTTCTTGGTATAACGAGACGCAAATATTTCTACTTAAGAAAGTATTCTTGGAAAAGAGTCGTAGAAGTGGAGTTCATGCAAGTACTTTGATGCCAAAGACATCGTGGCGCAGTGAAACTGCACGTAATTATATGACAACTTACTTTCACCAGATCTGTGACTATTTGCCCACTGGCAACATCATGCACTTGCCGTCAAATATCAAGAAACACGACATTTAAAAGGAAATGAAGGCATCATTAATTTTTTTTAAAAATTAATGAATTCGCCAAAGGGCAGGTAATTTTACAATAGGACTCAAGGTCCCCTACAAGGTAAATTACCCGACCCTAAAAGAAAAAAAAGATATAAACCCAACCACTTACAAGCACCCCTTGCTACAAAAAGACAACTTAAATAATAAACATAAATAATAAATTATATTAAATAAGGCTCACTAAGATAGAGAGCAGTAGGAACGTATGAAACGTTTCAACATGTACAACTAGTAAATATGTTCAGACGACGACACTTAGGACAAACTAACTTGTATGAACGAATGTCGTCTTGGTTGAAAACAATGGTAAGTCTTTTATAAAAAAATGACTTAAGTTACTTTTTAAATGATTCTAGCAAGCTTTCAGATTTAATATGCTCTGGAATAGCATCATTAGCGTCCCAAGGACAATCATGCTGCTCCCAAGCCACATTTCATACCATATGGAAGAAACATTTGCCAAACATTAAAATCCCTAAGGTAACGATGTTATTACATTATTACATGATTGGCATGAGTATATCAGAGAACAAAGAAATGGCCTGGTGCAATGAACATGAAGCAAGAAATGAAAATTGTTTTCCGTATTTGATAGCCTGATCAAAGCATGCGTGATATTAGTCGAACATGAGACAGAGTAGTAGAAGCACGAGCCGTAGGCTATCAAACACAGTATTTTTATTTCTTTTATAAAGTAACAAGCGCACAAATTTCCGAAAAAAATCGAAAAAAAATGATGTGAGCGTTTTTGATATCCCAATCAAACACGGTTCTTTGGCCAATCAGAGCGAGCTTTATATAATAGTTATTTTATAGAGTATCCTCAACGCATTTTGAATATAACTTTAACAAATCCTTTAAAGTGCGTTATTTAAGGAATATCATATGCGCGCGCATGTATCTGCAGTATTGTGATATAAACACTCTGGAAGATGTAGAGCAAGAGAAAAGCAAGCTTAGAAAAACGAGGCGTGACAGAGTGTTCCTCTTGCGTATCGAGTGCTCTACATCTTCCAGAGTGTTTATATTACAGAACAGAGACATAAGCGCTCCTTTATATTGCTTTTATCACATATTTTCAACATTTTTGTGCGAGCCATGTCCTCTGATATAAACATTGTAGGCAGCCAATAAGCAGGCACATTATATCTCACATATTTTATAATCAAGTATATGTAACAGTAACAGTAACAGTAATACATATACTGTAAGTGATGAAGATACACAGTTACATGAAGTTCAAATACATGTACCACATCTGTAGCAGTATACCTCTGATCTATTTAAAGAATTCCTTGCTGCCCTTAAGAAATGTCTTGCTCTTGATATCCTTACACCAGCATCATTAGCAGCCTTAAAAGATACATAGAAACATGACTTCCTAAATATACAAGGCTTCTCAAAGGGGGCATTGGGACTTGCGGCAATGGGGCTTAGAAAATTGTTCACTATTTTGATAATTTCGCATTTTTACTGTCATCAAACACTCTCCCCAGTTTAATTTCTGGTTTTGGGATTTTATATTTTATAATTACATTTTTTTTCTCAAATGCTTTGTATTATGGCTTTGTACTGTTACACACCTCCATGTCAGCATGATAAGATTGCCACTCACAACAATAGATTAAAAAAACATCTTTCAAAAGACCTGGCAAAACATATTCATGTTGTAGAGCCTGTGAATGTACCAGATGTCGAAGCCATTCAGGTAAGTAGCATTGTTTCTAAGTGTGTTTATGTTCATTTCACTGGCTCAGCACATGCTTATGTTTCTGAATTCCCAAATTTTGAGGAACATGATTGATTGCAGTTGAACTTGTACTGTACAAGGATCACTATTTTAAAAAAAGTAAGCTTTTAATTACTTATATACTATCATAATGACACAACTGAAACAACTAAATCACGTTCTCAAGGTGTCTTTACACTGGGATTTTACTACATGTATGTAACTATAGTGTAGAAATTGTACATGCCTTAGTTTATAATAAACTGAGCATTCATTATATTGATTGTGGTGTACAATAATTATATTAACATTTTTAAAGCTCCCATGATGCACGATTTTCTTCTTAAATATCATTTATTAGATATTTTCTTGTGTATTACGGGCTGACATTTTACTCACTGTATGCATTTAGGGGTCCTGATGTTAATCATGAGAAAGGAAGTTTGAGTGAAGTGTTCACTTTTTTGAATTGAAATGTCTCAGAAACACGTACCAGAAAGTTTCCACGTGCATCAATGAAATTATTCATTCTTTTTGAAGTAGGTGGTCCATTTGCTGAAGTATGTGCACTATACCACATACTTGACAGGCAGATCCAAGAGAGGATGTGTGGGGGCCCATGGCCCTAAAATATATTTTGTATACACTTAAAGGTATTTAGAACTGACAACCTGATAAGATCCTGCTTATAAGGTCTTATCATCCTGAATTGAATTCCTGTCCAAGATCTGCAAGATGCAGGACTCAAGCATGTTAAGGCCTGGGTCAGGATATGCAAATGAGGAAACAAGGATATATTGCCCTAATTCAGTCAGATTTATTCCAATTTCAATAACACTTTGCATAATTATAGTATCTAAGAACCTTAACGTTTTGACGATATAATATCCATTGGTCACGTGAGAAGTCACGTGATGTCATAACCTCATGCCATATAACAAAAAATGGGGTTACTTAAACATTCAATGCAACAATTATTTATATTATGAAATCCTTCTTAAAGGCCAAGTGCCACAAAACAGATCCCCATAAATGTCACTATTAACATTTGCCTTACCTCATAAATAATTGATTTTGATAAAAAAAGCGAAAAAATGAAACGTTATTTACGAAAAAATGGATATCAAAAACTGGCACTTCTGATCTTTGCGTGACCAATCTGCCATAACGGAAGTGACGTCATGGGTGGAACCGTCGGTTTTTACAAAATGGCGGATGACTCTTCTTCTTTGTCATCGTCGAGCGATTCGAGCGATTCTGGGTCTGAAATGATTCTAGAATGTGAAACTGATGAAGAAATAGATGTCATAGAAGGAGTTCAACCCTATTTGTTTGAGCCTGAGTCAGTTTCTTTGCCAGCTTCTGAGAATAACGAGAGCAGCGATGAAGAATTGGCACAACGAACCGTAAACAACAACTGCTGTCAATGTGGCGAGCATTGTCAGCGACAGGATACCGAAAGGGAGTGTGTCTGTTGTCAGGAGATTGAGAAAGTCACCAATCGAAATATCACATCTGCTGATAAACGCCATATTCCCACTCCACAATACATCACACAAAATCCAGGTTTTCTTGTTACTTGCACAGATGTGGACGTCCTTGAAACTGCTTGGTATTCGTACCGCCAACAATTTGGTGGTTTTGATGGTCCAGAACACAAACGTTTACGGCATATTGCATACAGGCAGTTTGTTAGATGGTGCTGGGGCTGGCTTGGTCGGCATATTCGCGTTGTCTTACCACCTTGTGTTGTGTCGTGTATTCGTGCTCATTTCCCTCCACCTGGTTTGGAAGAAAATTTTCTCTTTGAAGGATTTCATTTTCCTGACGACTAAATGCTGGGATTATTTTTCTATCTTTAATGCAGTTCAAACTGGATTCTGGAGTACTGATTACGTAGAAGGAAGAGATGATTAGCATAAAACTAGTGTGAGCTGCGTCGGTTTTCCTACACTTGTGACTAAATGATAATTATGATAAATGATAATATCTGATGTGATGGTCTGATGTGACTGGTGAATACTGCCACCACAGCAATAAATTTATTTGATGCCATGCATTTGACATTTGTTCACAAACACTATACAATTTATCATACCAAAAGCCTTTGACATCAGAACATATTCAAGGGATTCACAAGGAAGTATGGGAAGAATGTAATGTAGCAATTGTTAAAAATATTTCTTCAAACCACACTAGTGTATTAATTTCATAGACAGTATACAAATATGGCCCAAAGTCAATGATTCTATGATACCTAAACAAAAGCACCGAAAATCAAAATAAAGCCTGGATGTGAGGCAGGACAATTAACTAGTATCGTGACGTATCGGCTTTTATGGCTTCCTCCTTTACTGGCTTGTTGTTTTTACTGCACATTGGCTCTGGTGGTATAGTTTTGAGTTGCTGTTCATCACTATCTCTTCCAAGCAAGGAAAACAGCTCTTCAAATGACTCTTCAACATAACCTATAAAGAGAAAAATGATATATTTATTAGGTAAGTGAAGTAAGTATACGTAAGAAATGTGAATTTATTGTACATGTAAGTTAGAGAAATTTCTCTATGATAAGCACCATTAGAAGTCATTTAATTGCTTTGAAGTTCAGCAAAAGTGATTAATATGCAAATTATCATTTAATTTTCCAAGAAAGATACTACTAACCATGGCAACAACAGTATGGCCACCCTTTTTTGCTTTTGGAAACTTTATAGCATATTCTTCATTGCCTGCTTTATTTTTTTTGGTTGGGCGGCCAGCATTTTCATTGAAATGAAGAGCAGCTAACCTTATTCTACATTGATATTGTCCAAAGAGAAAACAAACATTTTTGAACAGTTAGATTCACATGAATCATAATATAAATATAAATCCAAGTTTTTGTACCTTGCATACATAACATTGTATGAAAAATGAATTATTTTTGGGCAAAATTGATTGACAACACTGTGAAATCCCTCAAGTGAGGATGTTTGCCCTAGAGGAGACAATTTGGCCACCCTTTTTCTCATTCTGGTGTTCTCAATTATTTCAGAGAGTTTAACTGTGTCTTCTGCACCTGAAAATCAAGAAATGGGTGTATAATAGGTAGGTACTATTTTTGAATGTTAGTTCCCATTCCTACTTGCATGCAGAAATGAACTATTAAATTTATTTATTAGAATACCTGGTTTAAACCATTGCCTGTTAACCTTCTTGTGGATACATTTGCGGAACTTTTTGTTGGGATGTTTGTGGATGTTTTGCATGTGACTCATTAACGAATCCCATTTAGCTGTTGCCAACTCCCCATCTCCATTGCTGCAATAAAATGACAATTTCATTGGATTTGTATATAGTCATTTAAAAACATTGACAAAAATTTATATGTTCTGTTATGAAAAATTGCCCTTAATACTATTGTTTATTATAGTTTCTTCCACTAACCTTGATTTTGCAACCCAGTACAAATGGTTTGTTATGCTTTTGATCCACTTGGCAACTAATTCAAAGCCCTTCTTGTTAGACAGTGCAACAAGTTTTTTCTTTAAACCTGGGCAACAGAGAACTGTTTGAAACTGACTTCTTGACTAGCATTGCTTATATTAAAGAAACTAATCTTACCTTTGGCCACATGCCACACATCATAGTAGTGGATTACTTTGCTATGTGCTTCCCGGATATACTTCTGAATCATTGTATGCATATCGGTAACAATGATCTATGAGAAAAAATGCATCGTTTTTTACATTGACTTGTAATTTGTTGTTAAAATACTTGGTACAATATTCTATATTTCAAATTTCTGAAAAATTATTATTATAATTATGTTAATACCAGTACTGCTACCACCATATTGTTTTCTTTGTTTAATTAGCAGTGTTAATAGCTAAAAAGTGCTTAACCTTTAGTATTAATATAACCATAGAGTTGATGTTCGCAGGCGTAAATGTGTTTTTGGCCTGACTCAGTCTCATTTTAGCCCGAGCGAAGCGAGGGTTAAAATGAGCACTGAGAAGGGCCAAAAACACATTTACGCCCAAGAACATCAACTCTATTACTATTATTATAACTTTATAGGGCATTTACAAAACGAATAAACGACTACATATTCTAAAAAAACGACTTCACGTCGGTGTTTATTTCATAAATTTACTTGCCGAGTTCACAAATGAGTCTTGGACTAAAAAAGTTTTTCTCGAAATATGTTTATACCATAAAGGTGAAATGGTAAAATAGTACAAAAATGCAAACTTAAAATATAGTCATTTTGAGAAGTTAATGTACAGTAATTAAACTGGCAGTTGGGCATAAATGCTTGAAGGGAACTTGTCTCATTTGAAAGACTTACATTGACTTCGGCGCCATATGGATGAGAACGGCGTTGCTTCAGTGATCCACTTTCAACTTCACTCGATGTTGTAAATGGCCTACTAAGCAGGTCTTAATGCCAGTCAAGGTACTTGGTGTAAGGTCTGTTTTCTTGTTTGACTTAACTTTGGCGTAAAAACGGCGTAGAATATTATTCAACTCAATTGGACATACAGTGTTTACGACTCAATTCGTCTCTTTGAACACCACTCTGAATTTTTTCCGAGTCCCCATAAAGTTTGATTTTTAGTATTTTTCGGAACTGACTGCCCTTCAAGCTTGTTTAAATCTTCTTCCCCGAGTGCTGACGACTGATTTTTTTGTTCTTCTATCAATTCTTCTGCCATTTTTCCTTGATTTTGTAAACACAACTTGGGACTATGCAAGCTTGAAAACGGCGCCAAGCTTTTTGGCATTTGAGTGGTTTCCCTCATTTCATTGGCTAAACAGATTATTTTCCCTTTTTCTTATTAGCTGATGGCAGCGGGCTAAAATCTATTTTAGCCCGCAGATTTTCCCATTTTAGCCTGCAAAATGTGCCACAATGCCCTAGAAAGTTATAATAATACTCTACTTGTAAAAAGTAAATTAGAGTGGTCTTCGCTACACTGTCAAATGGTTACTAAACTAAACTAAGACTATTGTTAACCCTGACTATTTTGTAATATTTTTGTTTTACAGTTTGATGAATACCACTTTAATATTCCACTATTGTTATTATAATTATTAGAGAAATCACATCACACCTTACTGTTAAGAGCAGTTGCTGTCATTCTAGTAGTTCTTATTTAGTGGCTATTTTAGACAGGTATAACCATAATAAGGTATTGTGTCTTTTGTACTTTCCTTTTCTTAGTCGACTAAATTCTGTTTGCAAGCCACTAAGTATAAACTACATGTTAGAGAAAACTTTGTTTTTATTTGACAGATTTTAAAATTGTCAGCACTCTAATTAAAATTACTGTATCTGCAAAATGAACATTATTTTTAGATTTTAATTTTCATTTCATTGAACATCTATATATAACTGAAAACCTTTATTTTCATTTTCATCCTTGTAAGGCTGGCCATGCATCTTTTAAATCCCTCAAGTTCCATGTGGTTTGATCCATTGACTTCATTGCACTAGGTAGAATATTTGCAAACATAACTCAGTGATAATTATAGTGATTATTAGAATAAGTAGGATTAATAGTAGAAGTACCTGAACAAGTTGAATGTTTATTATCTTATTCTCTTCTAGTTCCATGATGGTGTAGCTCCTGTACTTGGCAGAGTGCCCCATACTGTCGCTTCTCCCATCGCCTCCCAACACCAGCTTTTTGTTCTTTAAACTCTCAAAAAGGGCTGTCTCTTTTCTAAACCACACATTGGACACAGTTTTGAGTAGGAATTTCTTTTGATGTCTGAAGAATGTTGTCAAGGATATTGTTTGGACACCACATGATGTGAGGACTCGTATGACTTTACTCGGAAGGGCACCAGCAAACAGGATTGAGGCTGATAGTAAGATATTCCCAGCAGGAATATTTCCCATCATTGGCTGGGATCTCCACTGAAACCTTTTGCCACATGTCTGGCATATTTGTAGTACAGAAATAAAAGAACCCACAACTTTTATCACTGGTGGTTTCACATTATATAATAGACATGTAAAACACACAATAAACAGCTGTATCAATGCTGACTCAAACACAATGAACTTTCTCTCTTTATGAGGGGGCTCATAAGTCAGGTCCCTAAAAAATACAAAACAACACCATTAAAATAATTAAAATGAAATGCTGTTATTTTTTAAAACAATAAATTTCCAAATTTACCATTCATCATCAGAAGTGCTGTCTTGGGTTTGATACATATCTGCCTCTGAGGGTTCTGAGGGAATATATGACACATCAGATGTATCGCTGTACTCATCAGAACTGTCACTGAGCTGAACATTTGGTAATTCATCAGCATTCTGAGGTGTTGATTTGGTTGCTAAGTTACATTGTGTTGCTTTATTTACAAAGACCTTTGCATTGGTTTGGCAACCTGTTTTATTAAAATGTAAGTGATGAGAATTTCATAAATCATACTTAGGTATATACTGATATTAAAACTCAACTATCCATACAATCACCTTTGCTATGACCTAAAATCCTCGCCTGCAGTTTTACACTTCTCTTCTTTTGGACTAATGGCTGATCATCTTTCAGTTCCTTTTTCA
This sequence comes from Telmatactis stephensoni, assembly GCA_029948255.1. Classification (NCBI taxonomy): domain Eukaryota; kingdom Metazoa; phylum Cnidaria; class Anthozoa; order Actiniaria; family Isophelliidae; genus Telmatactis; species Telmatactis stephensoni. Next base: position 185,606 of record JALIZF010001346.1, read on the forward strand.
TTAAACATATGAACTAGTTAAATTTATATCTAAGACCTGGAGGAGAGGTATATAAATGGCCACTTACTATGCAATGATTGTCTATGTTTTCACTTAGAGGTGATGCAAGGCATTGAATAGGACTTTCTGCTTGTTCTGTTTGAATTGGAATGTTTTCATTTTGGGCATATGGCTCCTTAGTAATATCTTCTAATATCTATTAAAACGTAAAATATTTCAGGAATCAATAAAACTGAATCAAGAGGCCTGGCATGCTCGTCAGTATTACTGTCATTCATTAGTCTACAATTTTACTCTCTGTCTTTCTCTCTTTTCAAAAGCAGTTTGAGTTTGAGATGGTGTTTTGACTATTTGAGGGACTGCAATAGCATGTACAGTTGGGACTGCATCAGGTTTCAGTTGGTTTCTAAAAGAAACGAGAAGGACGTCCGCTTTGTAAAAATACCATAGCTATAATAACTGTAAGTACACCAAGAAAAATAGTTTTTGCTGAGAACGGCTTATATACTTACTGTCCTTGAAATCCAAATGACTTTCTGATGCCACTGTCAATGTAGTCGGACTGGAGAAAATGCAAACTGCAGAGGTAGCTATGATTTGTTCTTTGCCAGTTTTGTCTCCAACTTTTTACAAACGTTCCCCACTGCTTTCTTATTTTTGGATTCTTTGGGAATTTATGGAGACGTATATTTCCTTTTGGCTGCGAGTTGCAGCCTTGGGCTACACAACGCTTCGTCATTTTACTAACTTTCTTGTGGATTGGCGTTGTGTCTTTTCTAATTTCCCGCCATTTGAGAAAGGCCGTCGTCTCACATCGTTCCACCCGTGACGTCACATCCGGTATGGCGGATTCACAATGCGAAGACCGTAAGGGCCAGTTTTCCAAGTCAAATTTTCGCAATTTAAGATATTTTTTTTTTATTTTTTTGAACTGCAGCGATTGCTTACAAGGTAAGGGGCATGTAAATACCGCTTTTTACAGACATGATTTATGGAGTCGGTTTCATGGCACTTGGTCTTTAAGTAAATTTTGTTGATCTCTAGGCTTACAATGGCTGTCTATCTATCAGAAAGTTACGTGAAAACTATCAATGAATTCGGAATTTACATTTTCGAGCAGTTTTGGAGCAAATATACCGACGCACCTCATTGAAAACCAACCATACTAAGCCCAGACTAACTCATTTTTTACCGTTCCGTTACCCCATTAACATTTGCAAAGAAAAACTTCACTACAAAATCAATTGGATCCGCCATCTTGGAAGAAAACCACAGGAACCCCAAGCTCGACATTTGAATGAATGAATATTATTATAAGACGTCCCTCCGCTTTCCAAGTTTAACACGGGCTCTGTCTTATTCTCTATTATCCAATCAAAAGTAAGGATTTTTTACAAGAAACAAAGATGGTGGACTAGAACAAAGGAAATACAACCATTATTGGTCCAGAAAATAAGTAGTTATTTTGAGACACCGAAGATTGAAAGTACTGCAGATGAGTACTGATATATGTATTATTATATATTTATGGCAACAGAAGAGTTTTTTATGCTGGAATCGTTTGTATTAAGCAAAATATTGAATATAATGTAGTGCTATTTTTAAGAGAAAGGACACGAATAAAGGATAATAGAGGCTTTTTTCTCTTGTTGTTTACTTGATGTTCACTCTAATTACTCTTCAGCAGTCCTACAAATCAAGCATGCATATTAAATTGGTTAGATTTTGGCGCCAAACTCAAAACTTTGCAGTCTTTGCAGATTCATAATAATTATGACTGAAACTATTTCTTGTGGGTTTGGGAGGGTTTTCCTTTGGAAAACAAAACGTTTAGCTCTAGAAAATCTAAACAGAGAAAGTAATGAAAGTAACACTAAATTGAGGATAAGGATTTTAGACGAACGATATAATCTTTTCAAAGAAAAGTTCAAACACTACGAGAGAATGCATCTTGATAGAGGTAAGGTTGCCTGTCCTATTAAAAACTTCTGCTTTATATCCGCAGCAATCTATATCTAGACCACGTCTGATTTTAGAACACAGCAGAAAAAAATAAGCCTCATTATTTCTGTTGGCAGGTGATAGACCTTTCATGTCATTTCAAACACTTAATTTCAGTACCACTGCCATAGCATAGCAGTCACATTTGCATTTCTATTTGCTGAACATACTGTAACTACTCTATTTTGTCTCTAGCTTGATTTATCTAGCTTGCAAAGTGACTGTAGAAATGTAGGATTGAAATAAACTCATCATGTACAAATAAAATTCTCCATATATGTTTTAAGGGCCAATGAATTGGGAAAAATCGCACTGATTTCAGGCTAATTTGTAAGTTTTGAGTATAGATGTGAACTGGCTACCAATTTTTACCCTGAAAAAATTGAAGGTGATTTTATCATTTCAAAGGCTCTTTAAATTTATGCATGAAGTGACTTCATTATCATTCTTGTATACAGAGGCATTAAAACTCAAATATGGAATCAATGGTCTTTTTATTCAATATTTAGATTTGACAATGAATATGCACCTACATGTATGTAGTGAGGCTCTCACAAGTGCATCATAATTATATCCTTACATGTTTGTAATGTTTTTACATTATCAGCAACCTTCCTGAAAACATATAAGGTCATTGATGACAAATTTACTAATTGGAGAAAGAAAAATGACAAACAAGAGTATCTTGAAAACTTCTCGGAGGAATCCTGGGATAAATGTGCAGAGGGAAGAAAAAGAATGCATAAACTTTCCAAATGTGGCTGCTGTAGTGCACTAGTAACTGTGAAATTCCCTGTACAAAATGGACATCGTAATACTCTCAAAAAGCAAGAACCTTTCACTCAACTCAATATTGTGGCAAATGATAACATTCCGAAACCTACAAGTACAATATGCAAGCCACTAGTAAAGGAAGTGAAAAAAATTGGCCAGACAATTTATAACAACTTTGAAAAAGTTTGTCAGGAGAATATTGGTAGATCCTTTGCAGATGTTATATGTTACGTTCCTGAAGCCCAGCTTGAAAAGAAAGTTTCTCCAACTGAAAGAAAGAGAAAAAAACAGAAATGTTAAACTTCAATTTAAGAAAAGCGTCGAAAAAATGTGGCAGCAAAATGACGTCGATTCACATCTAGCGCAAAGAACATTGTTAAGAGCAAGAAACGTACAAAGGCTCAGTCAGTCTTTTAAATCAGTAGATGATGCACAAGAAAGAGTTACACAGAGAAAAGAAGACAAGTTAAAAAAGAAGCAACTGGTATGTAGGGAAAACTGCACATCTTTTCTTTTTCTTTTTTATACTCAAAAACCAAAAAACTGCACATCATCAGTTGGATAGACATAATTAGATAATATAATTACAACAGCTGTATATTAATGGAAAAAGGCTATATTTCCAAAGATTGCCCATGGGATATAAAATAGTTATTAATTATTTCACTCAATCTCATTGAATGTGATTTGATACATGTAGTTGTTAATAATTATGCACATCTATACTTTTATTCTTATGAATAATACAGTATACTTAATTAAACAACTCAGGATCTAATTTTATATTTATATAACTTCTGATAATATTAATCTAATAGATTGTGAATAAATAGGAAGAATAGAACTACAATATTGAATAGTAATGAATAAGCTTCATCCACGTTTGTAAATTTTTAATTTACCGAGCTTTCGTGCAATTTGCACATCTTCAGGGCAACTGAATATAAAAATTACAATTGTTTCATTTGTTTACAATTGTGCCTACACGAACTTACTTTCAACCAATAGAAAACAGCTAGTATATACGTAAGCAATCAAAACCTAAACGGAAACTATATGCGCACGCTATGCTCACTATGATTGAGAGAAATAATAGAAAAATATACAAATAGATAAATAAACAAATAAATAAATAGAATAAATAGGATAAAATGAACAATAGAATGAATGAATAATTAAATAAACAAAAGACTAAAATTAGGACTTAATGATAGGAGCATAGCACTCAGGGAGAACTCTCCCATTGTCCCTATTAAATATAGAGTTCTTATTCTTAGATATGAGGCAAGCCTCAGTCCATTTACGTTGATGCCATCGTTGTTCATTAGCGAGGATGGATATGTCATCCCAAGCCACACTGTGATTTTCTTTGTAGCAATGTTCAGCTAAAGCAGAATTTTCAAGTTTAGCTAACCTTACGCTGGTCTTATGTTCTCAGATCACAATCGGCGCATGGTATACCATAAACTACACCAGTTTTCTTCTCCTTGGGGATAACATCTTTAGGTCTTGATAACGACTTTCGTAGAGTGGACAAAGGCTTGACTACTGTTCTAATGCAATTGCTTCTCAAAACGCGTTCAATTCTCTCAGTAACACCTGATACATAGGGTAGAGTGGCGAACCCTTTCCATTCGATGTCATTGTCGTTGATACGTTGTTTAACTTTAGTGTGTTTCTTGAGGAATGACTGAGGATAACCATTTCTTCGAAGCGCTTCGTTAATATGTTGGCATTCTTGAACTACAATAGTCTCAATATTATGCATAATTATATTCCTCAAAAAAGTAGATCGAAGATTACTGTATTATTCAGGGATAATAAAAGAGCATAGATCTGCACATTATTTACAACTTACTGTTCATTTCAGGAAATCAAATCACAATTTTCCAGTGAAAATAGTTATACTCATTTTCCCTGTTTTTTATGAGCTTAGCCCACATATCAAAATTATCAGCACACTTGGCATTCACTTTATCATAACCTAAGTTTTATTTCTTTCTGAAAAATATTTAGATCACAAAAGAATAAGAAGGATACTCAAGCAACCAGGTGTGTAGATTTCAGTCCCTGTCCCAAGAGCAAACCATCACATTAAATCAGAAATTCAAGAAAGAGTGAATACAGGAAAGTATAACCTTGGTGTACCAGTTATTGAGACTACATACCAGAAGGCTGTTGTTACAAAAGAAGGAAAGTTTCAGCTCAATTCTTTCAATGTTTCTGTTAGAAAAATCCCCCTACTGGAAATTAGGAGAAAAACACTCGAAAAGGAAAAGGAATACCTAAGAATGAACACAGATGATCTTTATGAAACCCTTACAGAGAAAGAGGTTGATTCAAAACTGAAAGCATTTTACCCATGCAGTCTTGCAGAAAAAAAAAACACATCTGAAGTCTATACAAAGGCATCGTCACTGAATGATCTGGCACGATCATTCTTCAATGGCAAACAGTGGTTTCATGCTCTTCCTAATTCGCCAACTCTATGATCCAGCAGTTCATTTCACAAAGACAGAGTATCAAGAGAAAACACGAAAGAGCATTGACATTCAAGCTACAATTGAGAAACCCCATGTGTATATTCTAGCAAAATCAAGAGCAACCATGGAAGATCAGATGAAATTTGTGAGCACCAGACATGAATGTCTGAAGGATATGTCAGAGTCTTTAAGATCAGATGGTGTGGAAATAAAAGATGTGATGCGCCTTATGAACGGTGACAAACCAGCAGTTCAGTTCGAAAGTGGCAATCATAAGGGAGGGCACTACCCATGTCCAGAGTGTGATGCTCAGATATTAATGGTAGATGATTATACCTATACCAAACATAGAACAGAACTCACATCAATAAAAAAAATAAAAAATAAAAAAGTTTCTTGTTGATTTGAGAAATGTGCAATGGGATACTTCATTCATACATGAAAATGTGGATCAAGTCTGGGAGCACTGGAGTACACTCCTAAAGAATATTATGGATCAACACGCTCCAATCAAGAGAAAGTGGGTTCATAGTGACCAGCTACCATGGATAACTCCTTAAATTCAATGAGAAATTGCTCTACGGAACAGGTTGTTCAAATGTCACAAAAGGAATCCATCACTAGTATCATGGCAGGCTTACAAAACTCAGCGCAACAAGGTTACATCTTTAAAGCACACTGGTGTCAAATAATTTTGTTAAAACATTTCTGCTTCTAAACAACCTGGAATATTCTGGAAAAAAATGAAGCCACTTCTTCCTAACTCTGGTCAGAGGAGTAAGGAGAACATAATTCTTATTGAGAACGATAAAGTCATAGCTGAACCCAAACCTGTTGCTGAATTATTGAATGACTTTTTTATTAACATCGCCGTGACTGATGCCTATAATGATACCGGTGACAATTTCCTTGAGCATCCAAGTGTTAGTTCAATAGCCCAAAGACAGCCCATCGAAAACTTCACTTTCCAACCAATCAGCACTGGATACATACAAGGAATCCTAGATCACCTTAACCCCAGAAAAGCTGTCAGTGTAGACGGTATCACACCTGGATTGCTGCGTCTGTCTGCTCCAGTTCTTGCCAAAGAGATCACTAAGTTGATAAACTTCACCATAACCAGTTCCTGGCCATCAGAGTGGAAATCAAGTAACGTGACTCCAGTCTTCAAGAAGGACAACGACACACAGAAATCCAACTATCGGCCGATCTCCATTCTACCAGCGATATCTAAAATCTGTGAAAAAGTTTTGTACGACCAGATTTACGATGCTATACAACCTCATCTTTCTTTGAACCTATCTGGCTTCCTTAAGACTCAATCATGCTGCACTGCCCTCTTAAAGATGACTGAGGATTGGAGAGAAAGCCTTGACGACAGAGAAGCTGTAATTGCTGTGGCTGTTGATTTAAGCAAAGCATTTGACTCTATCAACCATCGATTGTTGCTTGCAAAACTACGAGCCTATGGCTTCTCCCAACCAGCATTAGATCTAATGACATCTTATCTCCTGGAAAGGAAACAGCGAGTCAGAGTCAAGGGTGTGGTTTCTAGCTACAGCACCGTCAAAACTGGCGTGCCACAGGGTTCTTTATTGGGTCCTCTTCTGTTCAATATCTTTATCAATGATGTAAACTACAGCGTCCCAAACGTCTCACTCAGACTTTATGCTGGTGATACCACAAGTTATGGTGCTGATGTCTCTCCAACTGTGCTGGAGTTTGTGGTCAACAAAGATCTGAAGACGTTATCGTCCTGGTTCAGAAGTAATCACCTGAATGTCAACAACAGCAAAACACAGGCATTCTCAATTGGCCCATGCAAGTACGACTATGGACTTTATTTGGACAGCACTAAGATAGACATTACTAATAATGTTAAGATCCTGGGGGTAACCCTGGATAGTAAACTTAATTTTAAGATTCACATCTCTGAGCAACTTAAGAAAGCTTATGCTAAGGCTGCTGCTTTGAGGCGAATTAGAAGATCTTTGCCCATCGATAAGATGATTATGCTATACAAGGCGTTTATTCTTCCACACCTAGAATACTGTGGTCCTTTAATGCTAGGTTAAGGTAAAGTTCAAAGCGACCGACTAGATAACGCTAATTATTATATTCTTAGATCTGTGTTAGGCTATGGTAAAACTGTTCCATATGAGCAGATATTAAGTACCGTCGAACTATCTAATCTCAAGAAACGACGTATCTATCAGTCAATGGTATTACTCTATAAGAGTTTATATGGAGATGGTCCTCAGTATATAAAGAATCTTTTTAGCTTTAGAAAAACACATTATAATCTCAGGGGAGATGGATATAAGCTAGCTATACCTAGGTTTAACTTACTATGGAAGAAAAAATCATTTAGCTATATGGCTGCTAACGTTTGGAATAGTCTTCCCAACAAAGTTCATAATGCAGCGAGTCTAACTGAATTCAAAAGCAACCTTAAGAAAGCCATTCTTTAGATTCTTCAGTTCAATTTATTTTCTATAACTATTGATAATTTCATACCATTTTTTTCTATATTATGTTTCCAAGTTATAATTAATTTATGTTGTTCACACACGTTCGTATTTTGAACGAGTTTCTAGCTCCTGGACGATACGTGTTTAAATAAAAATAAATAAATAAAATAAAATAAATAAAAATAAAATAAATCACAGAACTCTTGAAGACAGAAAGAAGTTAGTACTCGCTGGTAAATTTGGACATAAAAAGAAAGTGGATCCTTTCAAGAACTTAAAAAAATCTGAAGTAATAAAGGAATTAAGAGCAAGAAAGATAAACACCAGTGGTGACAAGAAAGAGCTTGACCGTTGACTCCAAGAAATACTGTGTGGAGCAACAAATGTCCCACCACTTCTAAGTGACACCCATCTCTCTGTGAAAGATCTGAACTTACAAGATTATGAAGTTTTATCATTTGAGCCGCTTCATGATACCATGAACCATATTTCAAACATGATTAAGGAACTGCCACTACATATTCAAGATCCAAAAGTGCTCATCACCACCAAGGAGGTAGTAGCAGTATTGTTCAATAAAGAAAAAGTCAGGGGGTAGATTACCGTCGTGCATTTTTGAAACTTGCAGCTGCCATACTGGGTGATGTGTCACAGAATTTCACAGACCTTTTCCTAACTTTCATTGAAATGACAAAAGTGTTCTATGCACATGACGAGGAACGCTGCCCAAGGCAAATTCTATGGCTCTACAATCTGTCATGGCTACACAGCAGAGCAATTTCCAGAACACTATGTCCTCCCAAAGCTTTAACATACAGAAAGCTGTTTGGTACATACTACCATGCTATAATGGACCACGCACCCCTCATTCAGCGTATTATCTGTCTGTGCTCAATAAATGCTGAGCAGAGAGAGCGTTGTTTTGACCAGATAGTTGACATCACGAATAAGCAAATTCAAGACCTGGCCTCAAATGCCTTTTTACATGTACAAGCGGAAGAACTGATAAAAGACTGATGAAGTGCAAGTGCAAGAAAGAGAAATAAAGAAGATTGCTTCTAGTTTGCCAAAGTTGGACACCTTGATTGTAGAAAAGGAGGTGATGCTTAGCCGTGCTAAAGAGTGGCAGGCACACTAAATGCAGATTGCCAACTTTCTAGTCCCAGGCCCTGGTGTATGGTGGGAATGGAAGGATGGTGGTGTGGAGTTTTTTGATTCACCAGCACAGCCACACTCAAGACCAGATGGTCCTACTTTACATCACTTCAGATCAAGTTCCATTGAAAAAGAACTTTCATTTATGAAAGAGTGTTGGCTTAGATGCTGCAATGAAGGAATAGAGCTTCCTTTGTATAAGAGATTTGATGATGATGGGAAAACAGTCTTTGTGAGAAAAGAGATTGAATTACCTGCAGGTGAACAAAGAGCAAGAAGTGGCAATGAAGAGATGGAAGACCACTCTATAGAAAGAAATGAAGATGATTCAGTAAGCAGTGGTGACGAGTGCGAGGAAGACCAGTTTGTACAAAACAGTGATGATGAAGAGCAAGAAGACAATTCTGTGAGCAGTGATGATGAGCACAAGGAAGACCATTGTGTAGAAAACTGTGATGATGACGAAGATCAAGATGATGATTACGTGAGCAGTGATTGCAAGCATGGGGAAGAAGATAAAGACCACACTGCAAGTTGTGATGAAGCAGACATGGATGATAGCAGTGGAGAAATTACCCAAGGTAACACTCTGATTCAAATGGATACAACTGATTCAGGAAATAAACTGCCAATGAAAAAGCGTGATGATCAAGAAAGTACCTGTACCATAAGCAAAAAACAATGCACACAAAGAATCCTAAAACCAAGACAGCTAAGGCAATCCAAATGGTAATTCGCAGGCAGCAGGAAGTAGAACACTTTGACAACATGAAGTATGGCGTGACATATAACCCTCAATCAAGATATTACATTGACCGATACGAAAGGTCACAGGCTAATGTCCAAGTGTTGATACTTAAGGCCTATACAACAATAGCTACAGACATTCAAGCTTGGGACAAAGCATTTTTTGAACAAATGGTTTGCTTCCAACAAATGAAGACTATCACAGTGACAGTACCATCATTGAACTCTTCAAGAGGAAAAAAATAGCCAACCAATTACTTAAATCATGGAACATGACAGTTCAACTGTACTAGAGTACATTAGATTTGGCAACTGAGATTTGGCAACCATATTTTGACTCTTTGAGATATCCAGAAAGACAAAATTTGGGACAACATGTATCACAACATCATTATGACTATATTGATGATAGAGTAATTAGGCATGAAGAATTATTTGTGTTGAGTTTGTTGTCTCTGATTCTATTACTAGGACGTTTTGGTCACTAAGCTGTGACCTTTATCAGCCATGGTGAAATGGCTACCAAAAGGTCCTAGTATAAGCATATCTTATAGAATAAGAGACAACAAACTCAAAACAAATAATTATTATGATTGAGTATTCCCTTTTGCATGCATGTCTCAGTTATGTTCATCATGTCGATCATCTGTTATAATAGTAAGTTGATCTGAGACTGAATTGTTGCATAGTTTTGCCAAAATAACACACTTAAATGGCAGTGAATTGGAGGTAAAACATGAAGTTTTGATGTAAACATGATTATTTTGAGTGTTATTGACAGTGCACGTATTTGCAATTTTAATGAACAAGCCCCCATCTTTGCTTTAATTCAGTCTCAAATTTACCATTTCCAGTTGATCAACTTCAACTGAGATCAATATAATAATAATAATAATAATAATAATAATAATAATAACACTTTATTTGATTAGGGTAACTAGAATTACATTTAAGTAATTTTCATCCAGGCCCTAAAAGACATGCAAGAATAATAAATAATAACAATAACAGTTCATTATAAATAACATATAACATAAGATTTTTTTTTTTTTTTGGAAATATTTTTAAATGTCATTCAATGTCGCTCTTTAATTTCTTTAATTCTTTTATAACAACAAATATTATGCACATAATGTAATATAATTTAACACCGAAGTGCAGCTTACCTTGTGACATTGTACAATGACTTTAAATATTATCAGAGCATGTTCATGAGTCAGTGACCTATAAAATAAAATCATTAACCCCAAAAATCAGCATAATATACAATTCATATGTTATACACACGTACATATAATATAGTAACATATAGATAAACACTAGGCTCCTATATATCTACTGACACAGATGTTCTTTGTGGCTTTCACAAGCTTAATTTGAATTTACTTGACTGCAGTTATCAAATGATGACAAAAAGAACACTTATGAGTCCCACAGCTAGTACTAAAGACAGAAACTGTATATAATATATCTTTTAAAATGTATTTAATAGTAAAAATATTGAAACCATAGCAAAATGTAACTGAGAACTATTTGACTAACAGTGAAACATACTGAACTGCAATTGGCAGGTACACTGTAGGTTGGGACTCAGTACTTTGAAATATATTGTATACAAGTCTTAAAACTGAGATATATTTATTATTGATAATCATAAAGCTTTAATAATAAACATGTATACATGGAGTGATTCAATTGCAGTTTACCAGTTTATTAGAAAGAAGTCAAAATGAGTTAGAAGGTCAGTGGAGGATAGTATAAGCTTTATAATAAGTCATGACTCAGCACATTTGTTCAAATTGAGAACTGTTCCTGAGCAAAATCAGCTTTATAAGTTACGTACACAAGCAGGAAAAGAAGTTATCCATGCAATAACATAATTTAAATATTATCTGACTTTTTGAAATTTTGAAGGCTAATTGATTTGTCTGAAGCTTAAAGAAAACATTTTTTTAAAAAGTTCAGCTTAAATAGTTCAGCCACAAAATGAAGTCTACTCAATTAGTGAAAAAAAAGTCTCAGTATAAGCTAATAACACGTCTACCTTGCGGACAAGGGAATTTTTTGTCATCCTTCTTCGTAATATTATGCTTTTAAAACTCCCTCTGCTTGCAAGGTAATAATACTCACTTATAGTAATAAAAAAATCAAGTGTACGAATACTTACCTTCAGGAAATTCTCTGATAAGGTCCAGCAGCATTTCCATTTTTCTAAAACACACGGTGATCGTCCAAAAAACAAACCTTTTGATCCTCCCCGCCATATTGGATTTTATTCAACAACACGTGTGACCTTGGGGCTTCGAGGGGGGTCTAACAAAAAGGTCAAACCCAGGCCTTAACATGCTTGAGGATCTTCCCAACTACCTAAATTTCTTTATCAAGGGGGGGATGGTTTTTCATTCATCTACAATCGGCGCCTTTTTGAATTGACACACTTGCGAAAGAATGGTCAAAATTCTACATTTATGAATTGTGACTTTTTCCCCCTCGCCCCCTAAGCAATGTTGTCCACTGCTCAGATTCCAGGGTGGGAGACTTTTCTCACTTCAACATCGAATAGGGGGAGGGGGGAATGACTGAATAAAACAAACTTAGTTGCCAGTGAGGAGAAATTTAGTAAGATAGGTCCTTTTCTTCCACAAATGTGTCATCCAAATAGGCGCCGATTGTAGCTTAAAGAAAATTTCCCAGCCAATCCAAATTTATATGTATAACCATGTTGGAATTTCTCTGCAGTGAGAGGCAATGCTACCATCATGAAAACAAAATATTGATAGAAAAACATCTGACATAAACCCAGGGAAATGGAAAGCTGTTTAAAAAGGCAATCAGGGGAACCCCCCCCCCCCCTTTCTTGGCAGACAAACTCTTTGAAACATGAGGCTTTATTTGCCAAATCAGTAGGGGAAACGCATTTACAGAAAGTCCAATCAAATAAAAAAGCCAGAAACGCCCCTCATGAAACCCCTGTGTAGGCCCCTGGGAATGATTAAAATGTTTGTACTCGAACAATTTATTCACATTCAGTCAGTTTTATACGGAATTCATAATATATTTATTTCATATTCTTTATTTCAATAATACTGAATACAAATATTAAATTTAATGTATTCATAACCCTTACTGCGGTTTTTGGTATTCCGCGAACTCTGCTTTTAACCCTGCGAGAAGAGTCTCCCTTTACCTCCTCCTAACGAGGTTGAGGCAGGGGAGGTAAAGGGAGACTCTGTTCCCAGGGTATCTGGCCTTCAAACGACAACTGCAAATTTGCCGTGTTTTTACTTAATCATTACTATTACAATTTCCTCAAATCTGATTGGTTGAAAGACTGCTTCATTTCCCACTAATCAATCTGTGATTTGTAATTGGACAGTGTAATTGGATGGTTGTAATTGGACACTTGTAATAGGACAGTTGTAAGATTTTTTTCGGAAATTGAAATGGTAATGATTAATTGGTAATAAATCTTCGTGTCGTCCAGTTCTGTCTATAATCAAATTTTGTTTATCCTTCGTATGATTACAGACCGAATTGGAGTCCACTTAGTCCTATTACCATCATTAATTTACCAATTACCGGTGCGCTTTGATTGGACGAGAACCGTGTGTGATTACAGTACACACACATAGATGGCGTCATCGCATCTTACGCGCGCGCTGATTGGTTGGATTGTTTACCTGATATGTCATGGTAATACCCTCTGGAAATCCGGTTTGTGTAACTATTCAGCCCTCTATGTTGTCAGGACTTCAAATCGGTTTGAAGCGCACATGCTTGTTTTGCAAAAAGGACTGTTTTAATAAGTGTAAGGACAGACCAAAAAGCAATTGTATAATAAATCCTTGATTACATATTTTCTTGTGTTTTGGCAAAATACATATGCGACTCATAAAATATCAGCCAATAGTGCACAAGAATTTAATATCTACTGGTAATTAATAGCCAACAGGAAACTGGGAAGTGAACTGTCTTAACAGTCTATAAAATAACAGGGTAATAGTACTTAAAAGAATGGGAAGTTGACACCAAAAACAAATAATGTCCATTGCATGCTGAATAGTGGATGTCAACTTGGTGAAACATTAAAATACATGTTTCACATTATATTTTTATATCTACTATCTATTTACTTAATAATATTCATTTCAACTTACTATATTTTTTCCTGAAAATCTAAATGAACACTGATCTGACCTCTCCAAAATGAATACTAAATAATATCAAAATACCTTGTTCCATGTACCATTTTTTTCAATGTCCCGTTTACAGATTCAAACCCAAAACAATTTTTTTCCTTCTTTTATCAAATAACAAGCGCACAAATGTACGAAAAAAATGTGCCGGACGTGAGTGTCTTTGACTATTACTCTCACAAAAACACAGCTTTGTGACGCAATCAGAGTGCGCGTTATATAACAGTTTATAATTACTCTCTTTTTATCCCATTTATTCTTACCGATACTTATAGGAAAGTCAGATGTCGAAAGTGAATGTGATGGCAAAGGTAATGGGATGAATGTTAGTTAGAATTGTGTGCTTCTTATCATTATTTAGAATCGTCTTTCAACTTGTTGTATTCGTTGACTTTGTGTGGCTTTGCTTTAACAGGGAAGTCAACAAAAACACCATTTAAAAGTCAAAAGATGAAAACAGGTAAAGACAACAGATCGACTTACTGATTGACTCTTCCAATATTACAAAAGAGCTTGTCTTGAACACTTTATACTGACAAAGTCTTTCGTTCCTTTTCTTTGACAGCTAAAAGTCCGAAAAAGAACAAAGGATTAAAAAAAGGAAGCATTCGACTTCATCCAGTGAAAGTGAAAGTGAAATTGAAAGTGAAAGTGATGACGAGGATTTCAATACGAAGTCCACTCGATCAATAATGAATGTGTGAGTACATGGTCACTTATGGGGACCTTGATGCGAAAGCACACCAACACTGTGGGGACAGTTCATTTAGTGGGGACATTTTATGGTCCCCACAAGGAAAATATTCTAAAATGCTGTTTTCTTTAATAATAAGCAAAATGACACAGCTTTGAAAAGGTACCCACAAGTAGGTCTTATACAGAGTGGATGCAAGTCCTCACAAGTGGGTATAAAAACAAATCCAATATTATGGGATGCAATGCAAGCACACAAGTTAAACAGACTGTTCTAAGTCTTTCAAGGCCATTGAGCACAGAAAAAATATACAATTTTATTGATCCACTCCACTGAGTTCCATAGAGTGCATAGAGTGCATAGAAGTAAAAATACTGAACAGCTCAAAAATACTCATCTACAGTCAAACCTTTTTCTCTCTAATCAAAAAAATTAAATTTCCAACTAGGGGTTTCGCTGTGTCTAACCTGGAAATCTGTTCTATTTTACTTGGGAATTATGTTATACCCAAACTTGTAAAATTACAACAGATTTCCAGAAATGTCCAGCTGTGGACCCAGGGAAGCCCCTTGTATTTGACCCAAATTGTGAATTGACATTTTTTTCCTGTGAACTGCAATAATGTAGAGAAGTCTTCGAATTATTTGATCTGAACAAAGGAAATGTCTAGTAACAAGCTACATACTGTAGGTCCCCATAAAAATATGCACTCTTAACCTTGGCCCTGTCAATTATTTTAGCAGCAATTATTGTAAAGAAGCCAGATATTGTCAGGGCAGATCAAGTTTAATGTCCTACAATCAGATTTCATAGAATACAAAGCAAAACAAAACAAATACCAGAGGTGATACGTAGAATAAAGACAAGTTATCCACACATAATGTACTACTTAAGTCAATAATAAATGCATAGAAAATGCATTCTTGATCAGCTTAACTTTTGATATTTAATTATAATCATCTAAATATAATAGAAAGTAGAACTCAAAGATTAATTTTGGTGTGATGTGATTGGCAGTTAATATTATATTTAGTCAGAGGAAGGTGATACTGTAGAGTACAAACATTAAAAGTGTGCAACATAAATAGCACTAAATTGTGCTAAATTATGCAAATTCTATTGTTTTCTATTGTTTAATTATTAGTATTTAGTACTAAATTGTGAAACGTATTGCACACTTTTAGTGCTTGTACTCTATCATGTTGGCAAGTCAATTTAAAAAATGACATTTAAAAATGTTTGAGGGGAAAAGGTAAACTTGTATATTCACACATTTAAAAATAAAATTTAAATTCTTTGTTTGAATGGCAGTTGGCACCCACAATATGGTGTCAAGTTCCTGTTCCTAAATAATTAATAATCTTTGATGCAGGTTATTGCAAGCACATCAAGCAGATATTAATACTATATTTTCACTTGATATAATGGCCTGTTATCCACTGATTTAACTAACTAGCTCAATAACTTGCAGCTATGTGGACTGACTGACTAACTAATTACTATCTCACTCAGTCACTCAGAATATGCAGTGACACACTGAAAAACTTAGGTTTACCAGAATAGGCTAATCCAAGGTTATCTCTGCCATTTGACAATTGACAGTTAGTGAAAATTCATCAAAACCACTGAACAGAATGACCTAAAATTAGTAAAGCTGCCAAATTTGAGAAACGTGTCAAAAACATGAGAAGATACAGCTCTGCAAAGTTGCAAAAAATAACAGGGAAATGTATGAGGGGGCTCAAAAGTTTGCAGCCCTACATACATTTTTTATTAAATTTTGCTACTTTGCAGAGCAGTATCTTCTATCTAAAGTAGGGCTATCTTTTGACCCTTCTAGAAGAGTTACCCTATCTCCATGTAAAACAGCTCTAAGCCTAAATGTATCATTGTTTAAGTCACTGGCCATTCCAAATTTTGCACCCATCCCAAAATTTGCACAGAAAAGACCACACAAACAAGCATAGCTGAGGAATGACATCATGACTCCATCACTGCACAGCTACACACAAATTTTCAAATCTGACAGATGTATAAACTTTCCAGTTTGGTTTTCAGTTCAACACAGCCTCATTCAGCTTCAGAACTCTGTCATTAAATGAGAAACATAAATGAGTACATAATATGTATTGTGTAGTTCCAGAAAATATCCATACCTCCCCCATGGAAGGTCGCAGAAAAAGTGAAAATTTTCAGAAGGAGAGGGGGTATAAAAACGTTTTTTTCCAGGGGGTTTTATGTTATACACACAGTCCCGTTATTCTCTATAAACGACAAGACAGTGAGCCAAAAGAAATGCTATGGCCATTGAAGAGCATTTGGAAATTTTTTGATGCATAGTTTCCCATTTTTTGCATTTCGATCGAGTCAGACAAAATGGCAACCAAGTCGTTCCCAGTCCCTCAAATGTGGCAGAGGAGTCACACAAAAAGTAACGCAATTTGTACTATCATGCCAAATTTTTGGCAAAATCAATTTCATGCTTTCTTTTGCTCTTTTTCTTAATATATTATTATGATCAACTTATCTTTGCACTTTACGACTGGGGACTTTCGCTGTTAATTACGTTTTCAATTTCGTGAAATTTAAGTACCTTGTATGTCAAAGTTCTTTTATAATTGTGCAAAACGGCGGGCATATATTTATTGCACATGGTTCACTAGTTCAAAACTTCTGTCAACTACTGCCACCCATGTCTACAAAACCGTGGAAGCGTCCTTTTTTGACTTTTTTAATTCATGCAAAATTTACAGAAAATGCTATTTTTGCTTTTATAGTATTGTATAAAACAATGCGTATGTGTAGTAGTGTCTAGTCATATAGAGCATGTGGGGATCCATCAAAATACGTGCATGAGAAGTGTAAGGAGAAGCACGACATGTAACGGATTTTTCTCAGGTATTCGGATCATCCCAAAATGACTTCTAGGCAAGTTTTTTATTTTGTTGGTAGCAAAAATGTGTGTGTGCGTGCACTGTGCTCTCATGTGCACCATCGAATCAGAGCGCAGGTTGATATCTTGGTTATTTTCTAAATGCCGTTATTTATGGTGTCTCGACCCAGGGTAGTTGAATTGAAATAGTTAATTATTTCTCGAGTCGCAGAGTTAATTGGAATTTTTCGTTATGCAAACTTACTACACTTTGATAATAAAGGGTTATTAACCGAGTGCGAGGTCTGTATGGGAAAATATCAGACCGAGGTCTTGACAGTGCGGACCGAGGTCTGTACAAAAACACCGAGGTCTGATATTTTCCCATACAGGCCGAGCAAACGAGGTTATTTATTATATGGCTTTGAGAAGTCCCGCTAAAACAATTGCCAAACGCAAACTTTTCTTTTCATCCTGGACAGCGGTCCTGATATGGCAAAATACAGACCATGCATTAGCCAATCAGAATTCAGGGAATTATCGTTGTCCTGATATGGCAAAATACAGACCATGCATTAGCCAATCAGAATTCAGGGAATTATCTAGCCATATAATAAAAGTTTATATTGCTGTTAATTTGGTTGACACCTTAACATCATTTCCCAGGTGAATTATGCTTAAAATTATCATTGTTGGAGGTGCTGCGGTTGGAAAGAGCTCTCTTGTAACCATGTATTCAAAACAAAAGTTTTCAGAGGCAATGGGCTATATAATGGGCAACGTAAGTGGGGGGGGGGGGGTTAACAGCACAATTGGGTCTAGAGAAACAGCAACAAGAAAATATACAAAAATGAGCTAGGGGTGGGTCATTAACGTTTATTCCTGTAAAAAGGAGTGTCAACTGATCAAAATAATATTAGTAATAGGGTTTGGCCACGTCAAAGCCTCCCCCACTGATAAAAAAAATGGAAAATTCCCTCATATAGATATCCTATGCACTTGTTAAAAGTAATACTTCTTGTACGTAACTTTTTAGTGCAAGATATGATATTACTTGAGCATTATTTGTTAATACTTTACTGAAATCAATTAATTTGGATAATTATCATCAATTGGTATTGGTCAATTGATGATCAATTTTTATTCAAAAACTCTGTCCCTTTATTACTGTAACATCGATTGGCATAGGTTGTTTTTTATCACCAATCTGGGATAAAAATATCAGGAATATTTGCATTTAATTCTCTTAGGGGTAAAATTTCAGTTATTGATATGTTTTAGGATTTTAAGATAATTTGATATTTAGCTTGATAACTCAGTATCTTTATTGCCGGGGGGGGGGGGGGTGACTCCCCTTTAATTAGGGCTGGGATGTGCTCATCAAAAATTTTGAAAATGACCTTTGAAAGGTACCTTGGTCTCATCCAAGTGGGTGTGGCAGCTATAAGGAGTTTTACTACTAATATAGATACCAACTTAAAAAAATTATTTTTAACTTATTGTGTCAATGGGTATTAATATAATAGTGTAATTCAGTCCTTTTCTCTTGTGGACACCAGAAAACTCACCTCTGTCAGGCTCGTAACATGGTATATGGGATCAGGGATCAAGCCCCAAATTATGGCCAGGATCAGGGATCAGAGGCCAGGGCTCAGGGATGAAATGGGTGGGATCAAGGATCAGGGAAATTGGGTCAGGATCAGGGATCAGCTCAGTTTTTTGCACCAGTACCAAGGATCAGGGATCAATCATTTCTAAAAATATTAGCATAATTGCTACTCACAATTTATTGTAAAAGGACCATTCCAAGTGGGAAAAATTAAGATAAATTTAATATTACAACAACAACAACAACAACAAAATAATAATATTATATAATTTGATAAAATTTATATTAAAAATTATTATGATATAAATTTTTCTTTCCTTCAACAGTATTATGACCCAACCATGGGTAAGTTGATATATATATATAATTGTGAATTAATTAATATCATTTAATTAAGTGAATTAATTTGATAAATTTAACTTTCTTATGTAGAGGAAGAAATTCATTTGGTCCAGGTACGTACATAAGTGCATATATAGTGTACAGTGTGATGATTTTTCAAATTTTACAATATAATTTAAATGTGATTGTTTATGAAAGCTAGAATTAAGGATATAATAAACTTACATTTTGGGCTATAATTTTCCATTTAAAATCTCCCGCCCCCTTGAGGATATCAATTTTTGAAGTTTTCATTAGACCCTTGAGGATGAAATCAAGAATCCTTGATTTCCCCTTTTCATGCCTTAGTACCCCAGAAGATTTCCAAGTTTGATGATTATAGTAACCCCTGAAGAATATACATTAGCCCTGCAAATAGTAATTAAGATTTCCATGGCATGCACCCTTAATAGTGACGCTGGCGCTGAAGATTTCCATGGTATATAACCCTTGCAAAATAATTAAGAATTCTTAGGAATTTCTCAAGATTTCCAAAAATAAGTTTTGAGATTAAGTTTCTGGGAATCACCTGCTCAAGTATTTTAAGGCCTGGGTCAAGAGCTAAAAAGGAAAAAATGGCTTAATTTTTTCGATTTGCAGCATAATTTTAAACTCAACAAAATCAAACAAAACTCGGCACATTAATAGAAAGTTTTATGACAATTAGTACCCTTAATGTTAATTTGGAGCTGTCAACGTGATCATGCGATCTCATGACGTCTGTCATTGTAATAAAACTAAAATTAATTCTTTTTAATGTCTCTTTGATTATGTGGTTATAATTTTTTTTCTATTTTTTAAAGGAGATCCGATGTTTAATTGACAATATTTGTTGAAAATAGGTTAATACTCTTAACAAACAGCAATTAGTACATTTAGACCAGCAACTTGTGCAGCTCTAGGTAGCTGGATTGATATGGATATTTAAGTTTTTCCATTTTAGAAAACTCAATCACTAAAAAAATATACTAATCTATCAATCCAGTAAAGTTTAATATGAGTCGTCATAATAATATTCATGATCATGTGATCACCACAAAAACTAAAGCATATTTTAAGGATTTCTCATCAACTGTGAATGTGTCTTGGAAATACTTTTTCTTGAGAGTGTAACTTGCAATCATTAAGGTCCAAGGTCAAGCAGGGTCAAACCCAAGGCCTTAAATTAAGTCATACTTGAGTAATTTAGTCCACCAATGTGTCAAAAGTTGGGAATGTTTGAGAATTCCTAGGAATTCCCAAAAATTCCTAATAATTCAACTCTGGAATTTTTAAGAATCTTTGGAAAAACTGTTTGCATTGTGAAACAAAGATTAATCACAAAGATTAATTGATGATGATAAACAGGTTTTAATCATCGGTGAGGCAATCATCTAAACTTAGCATTAGAATCTGAATTCTTGATCTTCATCATTTCATTAACTTCTTTCACTTTGATTTTTTTCTTTAAGTTTCAAGCCAAAAAATTATTCATTTTTGTAAAACTTAAAAATCTAAATTATTCATTACATCTGTTTGGGCTTAGAGCACTTTTAGTCAAACCGTTCAATAGTTAACTATCACTAAATTAGATAACTATTTCACTATTTTAGCTGACGTCACATATTTTGAAAAATCACGAGCTAACTCTCTGAAAATCAGGGGGTCGTAGCATGTAAACAAATTGGGGCTAAGCGAAAAGAAACCTTTCAAAATTCGCGAGCGATCGTTTGAAAGCATTCGTTCGAATTTATTTCTTGATTTATAGCATAACAAATTCAAAAAAATTACACATTAGAACCAATATTCATTTGTTTTTCAACGTACAATAGCCTAGTAAGTAAGAATTAAGTCCCCCCTGAATTACATGACCGTTGGCTTGGCAGGGTTTCACTATTTTAGGTGACGTCACCTAAATAGTTAACTAATTTAGATAAATTTAGTTAACTATTGAACTGTTTGACTAAAAGCACTCTATATTCAGCAAATAGGAGAGTAAACTGGTAGCTAAAGAGGAAATTGGCCAATGACAGACCATCAATATGTCATGTGGCTAGTTTGAAATCTTCACTGCCGGCCATGTTTTATTCGTTTCTGGGCTTCAGTGATAAGTGAATTCTAACTTAAAAATCCTTTCTTTTGTGTTGAAAATTGGCCTTAATTGTTATTCACTGAAGTGAATCAAAGTTTTTTTTGGGGGGTTTTTAATCTCAAGAAATATTGTGTAGAAGAAAATTGGGCTTTACATTACTTCAGAAATCTTCAAGCTTTGGCAGTCAGTTAAACAGTACAATTTAAGTTAATCGAACTTGAGGTAAGTTTCCTATATATAAATATATTTATTTCCAATTAAAAATAAGAAATCTGGAACAATTTGAAAATATATGTATTATTAAAAGACTTAGTTAGTGGCTCATTGCCGCAATTCTGTCTCAAAACAGCAGCAATTCAATAAAATGCAATTAACCTGTTCTTAAACAGCCAGTGTAAAAGCTAATAGATTCCATTTAAAGAGCAACTCTCGGCTAAAAAGCAACATTTTCTCAATAGCTCCATTAATACCTACTTAAAACGCATCGAACTCCAAATTCTGTATAAAATATTTTTAAGAGCTTTTTTTAACCGCTTAACTAATCTTTGTGCGAGGCTTAACAAAAAACGCTTTGATCTCCGATCATGTGATCAACTACGTCACACATGTGTAAATCCAAACATGACGGATTCGAGTAGCTCGAGCGACAGTGATTCTTTGTCTTCTGTGTCTACTTCACCGAATTATTCTTCTCCCTCCGGTGACGAGTTTTCCGACGATGCAGTGCAGGATTTTCAGGGAATTCAACCATGGCGATTTGAGCCTCCAGGGCATTCCGAGAACGAGGATTCGTCCGATGAAGAAGAAGCCCCTCAAGACAACCATCTTCAAAACTCTGACTGGCAAGTTATAAAAGCTAATTCTTTTGCATTCCGATCGAACAGTACATCCTCAAAAGTAGTCGTTTTTTCCCTTATTTTAGACCTTAAAAATACACGTATATAATTCATCAATAGAGTCAGAATATTCCAGCTTGTGGCTTAAAAATAACAGCAGGATCGGAAAAAAACATTTTTTGCAATAGACAATGCAATCTAATCGAGGCAGGGGAAGATAGAATTAAAACAGGAAATATAATACGAAGAAAACAAAGGGCTATTACTATATTATGATCTGATCAGTCTAGTTCTAGTTGCAAATGGTCTCTAGAAGCTCATGTCAGTGACTTACAGTTTGACTCTGTCTCTGTCTGTCTGTCTGTCTCTATCTCTCTGCTTTCTCTCTCTCCAGGTGTTTATGTGACCACTGTCAAATAATGGATAGGGAGGAGGAATGCTGTTGTTGTCAGGAAATAGATCAGGTGAAAGCTAAAAACGAAGAGGCAGTTGAAATAAAAGGCATAGAGCAGCCTAGGTGCATCACAGACCACCCAGGGTTTAAGGCTGTTTGCCTTAATGTTTGGGTGTTGCAGGCAGCATGGTATCAGTTTAGACAGCAATATGGGGATAAGGCATATGAAGGACCAGATCATAAACTGAAACGCCACATTGCATATAGACAACTGGTTAGATGGTGCTGGGGTGTACTGGGAAAAAATATTAGGGTACCATTACCCTCTTGCGCTGTGTGCTGCATAAGAGCACATTTTCCTCCTCCAGGTCTTGAAGAGGATTTTATTTTTGAAGGATTCCACTATGCTGATGATTAGTTAAGGCAGATCTCTCCGTCCCTAAGCAATTTACATTTTCCCACATTTGTTAGATTAAATACAAATTTTGATGCCACTTCATCATCATTTTTAATGAATAATTGTGTCTCACTGTTGAATACTAGTTAGGAAAATTGAGTTCTTAAGTATTTAGGTGATGTCACCTAAATTAGTGAAAACCTGCCCATCAATGGTTGTTAAATTTTGGGAGTCCATTAAATGAAAATATTTACGAGAAAGAATTTACATTGAAGTTCCCCCTCCAACCCCCGGAACCAGTCATCTGTTTCGCATTATTTTCAATTTAGGTGAATAGTAAATAATTAGCCTAATTTAGTTGACGTCAACTATTCATTAGTGAGACTAAACACACTCTAACACTACACTGATCTCTTTCATCGACTTCTGCTCAATTCATTTTATATTTGGATACAAACCAGATATTTATAACATTTTCTGATCAGCCTTTATCGTAATATGTGCAGTATTCTCCTATCAGAGAATATGAAAACACTAGAATGCATGGGGCTAGTCAGTCCTCATCAGTTGGCTAAACATACAGTAATTTTCAAAAAAGTTGTCAAGATGAAGACATTTAGTGAATGAATTATAAACGAATTATAAACTCATTTGCATAGATTATGTTCTAAATGCCCTCACTAGAATTCTAACTTTATTTGCAAATCTACTGTATGAATTGCACACAATTATAAATTATTATGATATGTAATGTATTCTCAATATCTCTGCTTGCTCTTTATGATGGTGGCATTCATTTTTAAAAATCAGTTGTATTTGTATTGCTTACAGTCTGGGTGCATAATTATTTTTCAGTATAAATTACTACTTAAAGATTATGAAAACAATATGTGTACAATCATCCATTAACATTTAGTTAACAAGCATTGAACAATTATATCTGCTAATAAACTCATCCACTGCCTCTTGTTTGTCTGGCTTCTGTGCAGATGCAGCTAGGGGTGGTGGAGTGTTGACTTGAAGGTTGGCCATGTACTGCTTGAGTACTTTTGGGCTTCTTTCATACCTCTTAAACACTTGCTCTATTATTGTAGAGCAATAGCCTACATGCATAAGTGAAATAGCTTTGTTATAAAAAAAAGTTGTATAGGGCTCTTTCATGAGATTCACTCCACTAGTACTACATCTATGTTTTACAACACGCAACCAAATAGTGGTGGGTAAATGGTCAATAAGGTAACAGGAAGTGGTCAGCAAACAGAGTTACCAACACAGATTGTTCACAATAAATATTACCTTCAATGA
This sequence comes from Telmatactis stephensoni, assembly GCA_029948255.1. Classification (NCBI taxonomy): domain Eukaryota; kingdom Metazoa; phylum Cnidaria; class Anthozoa; order Actiniaria; family Isophelliidae; genus Telmatactis; species Telmatactis stephensoni. The sequence continues at coordinate 209,992 of JALIZF010001346.1, forward strand.
CCACATCATTGTGAAGTTTCATTGGTAAAAAAGGACCAAAAATTTTGTTATTTCATAGGTCTTACCATAAGTTGCTTTTGTCTTAATTTCTCTCACATTGTGCTTTCCTTTTTTTGCTTTTGGATATCTTATAGCATACTTAGGCCTTCCATCAACAGTCACTGCCTGCATCCTATCTGCATTTTCATTATAATGCAAAGCAGAAAGGCACAGTCTAAAAAAAGATATATGGAATTTAGTATTTAATTTACTTATGCTGCATATAATTATACACATTTATTTCCACATTTCATAGTGGGAGGAGGCCCTTGGCCCTTGAGGAGGGAGTCCTTGGAACTGATACAGAACCACAGGCAACCCAAGGCCACTACATTTACAAGTCAGAAAATGTACACAGGGTTTTTGGAGCTGTTCATTTGATGACGAGTTGTCCTGGTAGCCAGGATAACTCTTTTGTTTTCTTTTCCCTGGGGACACAAAAAAAAATAGAGTTATACTGGCTACCAGGAACAAACCCCTTAAGATATGCCATATTTTATTTTGAGAAACAAATAAAAGTTTGTCCACATACCTGCTGTATCATTCTGCTTATTTTTGGTCCGTATATGCAGTTTCAGTACAGATATCTTTTAAAATATCAGTGCAAGTATATTCTACACCTACCTGACATACATCCCCCAATAAGAAAAAGCAGTATGCTTTGGTACAAACTGAATATCCAGGCTGTGTTTGGCCTCTAGTGTTGATGTTTGATACTTTGGAGACAGCTTGGACACATCCACAAGAAGTGAAGGCTTAAGCAAAAGCTCTTCTAGCTGGACTGCTTCTTTACTGCCTGAGTGATATAAATAAAGTTTGTAACACTGTTGAACACTATGAGAGGACTACAGTTTTCTTGTGTTAAACATGCAGTTACATAATATGCTACCAATTTAGATTCCATAGGCACATACCAGGTTTTAACCACAGACGATTTCTTGAATCATCTCGTAATCTCGTAATGTCCACATTTGGGGTAAAGTCTACACTGCCGATTTTTGTGAATGTTTGTGATGTGGAGTGGTAGTATTTTCCATTTTGCTACCATCATATCCCCATCTCCATCAGTAGTTGATGCAGCACACCAGTACATGTGATTTGAAATTGACTGACGCCACTGACCAATGTCTTTAAAAGCCTTTCTCTTTGCCAGTTTATCTATTTTCTTACATAAACCTATATTGAGTACAAAAGATGAAAGATCAGGGACAAAATTTACACAATTAAAAAGTTTGTACTTGCCTTTGGAAACATGCCAGATGTCATAATAGTGAGTAGTGTCTGGTAAGTTTCTGCGAATCCATTTATTGTTTTGTTTATGCCTATCAGTGATTATCTCTGCAATTTGTAGTCCAGCATTGGTTATTTCTCTTACTCCTCTCACCAATCCCTCATTTTCCATCCATGAACTGTTTTTGACCTCATTACTCTGCAAAGAAAGATGTTTTAAAAAATATATTTTAAAAGTACAAATATTTATATACATGTAATTTGTTGATGATGATGATCATTTTAAATGTTAATAATGTTTATGAGTGCATATTTATTTCTACATATTTTACTTTAATTTGTATTTTACTTATAAGTAAGGATAATATCTCCCAGCTTCTCCAGATGGCCATTCTTGTACTGCTCCTAGCAAAATTGATATACTTCTTTCTTACATGTACTTCCTTTTTTTTTGTCTCACAAGTTTGCTCATATCCTTCCTTCCATTATGGGTGTGTTGAAGTATTTAGTTTGGTAATGAAATGTTATGATAATTATTACTTCATTCATTTATTCTTCCACTTTTTGTATATAAGTTGTACAAAAAGTGGCAGAAAGAATAAATGAATGAAGTAATGAAACAGAGAATTTCATATTTGATATAGAATTGTCTGTTTTACTAATAAAATACACCATAAAATATGTACCTGTACTAGTTCAAAATCAATCACTCTATTAATTTGCTGTTCAATCAATGTAAATGAGCCATATTTTGCACAGTGGCCAGGAGAATCACATCGGCCATCAGCAGCAAGGACCAAGTCATTTCCCATATTTGATAATGTTTCCATTGTTGGGTTTGCTGCTCTTTCCATAGTTGTATCACTACAGGATTGACATAGGACCCAATGTGTCGATAGAAAGAGCTTGATGAGACACAAGGTACATTCATAAATCCAAACATCCTCAACACTTTGGCAATACAGCAACTTGATGTTAAAACAACCATTTATACAAGGTATTAAATAATAAAAAAGTCACTTCAATGTTAGGAAAAAAGCATAGAGTACAAATAATATTATTGAGGGTATGGTGGTTGAGCACTCCAGGGGGGCCCTGCTGTGGGCTGGAATTCATGTGAAATTAGTTTTACCTGAAAGTAAAAGAGAAGTAGAGAACAATAGGTTTCCTGCAGGCACCTGACGTCTAACAAATGGCTGGCTTGACCAGACTTTACAAAAGTTACAGTTCCCATCAGTGCACTGTTGTTTAATGCTGACAAAGGTACCCAAAACCTTTATAATAGAAGCTTTAGATGGACTTGTGCAGATAGGACAGACTGTAAACAATTGTAAAAGACAGCTCTCAAAGACTATGAACTTCCTTTCCAGATAGCTTTTTGTGTCATTTTCTGCTGTAGTTCTTTGTGAAGAAGAAAGGAAAGGAACAAATTAAAGGGAAATTAATTAATTGATGATAAATGAAACGATGAGCTTAGTTTTAACCTATCTGATTTAGATTCACACGCTTCTTCGTCACTGGACAGAGAGGGCTCATAGTCTTTGTCGTCAAAAGTGTAGTGAGTGGGATTCCTGCGTTTATATAGTGAGTGGGATTCCTGTGTTACATGTAAGCACGAGGTCGACACAGGTCTGCGACATGTTGTAGTTTTACGAGTAAAAGACCAAGTCAACCCATCTTTAGTGTTTGTTGTGATTCATTACATTGGTGGCAGCGGTTAAAGTTTAGTCATGGGCGACAAGAAGCCAGTAGAAGCGAAAGGAGCAGAAGGCGGTCTTCCAAGTTCAAGTACAACAGAAGGACAGTCCGACATTGAGCAACTCGTAAACACGCTCTCGCAAGTTTTGAAGAAGAGCATCGTAGCCTCTAGCGAAAATGCTGAGGTAAAGAAAAACGTACGACCTCCCCGAGTTTATTCAGCAGGCCAAAGTTTTAAAACATGGCTTTCGCAATTCACACAATATGCGAAGCTGGTTCAAGTCAAAGAAAGTGATCGCCGAGCGTATTTACTAACGTTGCTGGACCAGCCGGCGTTCAAGGCAGTGGAACTTCTCAAACTACTGGAGTCTTTGTCATATAAGGATTTTACGGACAGACTTATACAGTGCTTCGATTCAGGGAAAACTAAAGAGGATTACAAGCTTCAACTTCAAGCGAGACGACAAAAGTCTGGAGAGGATTTTGAAATGTTCGCTGATAGCCTCGTCGACTTAGCTGAAAACGCTTATCCTGAAGCAGAATACGCTTTTAAGGAAGAGCTGGCCCGAGATCAATTCATTCAAGGTGTTATTGTGTCTGATGATATCAGAGAAAAGCTGTTCGTAAGTCAACCGAAATCCATCGCTGAAGCTGTCCGTTTGGTACGTAGGTTGGAAAGTGCTCGGAAGGCATGTCAAGCTCAGAATCCTGTAGAGAAGAGAAAAACGGTGAACGCAGTCAATACGGTAGCAGAAGACAAAGTCACGACGGAATTACGGGAGCTTAAAGGTCTTGTGCTGGAAATGAATAAAAGAATCAAAGCTTTGGAAGAAAAGACAGAGGTGAAATCAACAAGTCCTAGACGTCGCGACGATGTGGAATGTTATGTCTGTCGGAACAAGGGCCATTTTGCACGTGAATGTAAAAATAACAAGCCTTCGGGAAACGACTCTTGGGGTCTGTTGAGGCCCAGTCAGTCCCCGTGAACAGCAAAGAGGCCTTGCAGGAACTCAAAACTGTTAGTAGTAAAGGAGTAAGCACTCCAAATGATAATTTTGTTGTAGCAGCTATGTCAGAGTCAGGAGTGTACATTACAGGAATTGTTAATCATCGTACAACTTGTGTATTACTGGACACGGGTGCAACTGTGTGTGTTATAAATGAGAATATGTGGAAGAAAAGTGGATTTACTTCTCAGTGGAAACCAGCAGATGGAACCTTAACTACAGCAAATGGTAACGAGCTTAAAGTTACGGGAAGAGCTGATGTAAGATTTCGTCTGGGGAGATTTGATTGTGTTTGGCCAGTGATAATTGTGGCTGACTTGGCGTACGACTTCATTCTTGGCTCAGATTTTTTCCAACATCATGGGTGCCAGATCAACTATGACACAGCAACATTTGTGGTGCGAGGTGAGGAAGTCCCTGTAAGGTATGTCAAGAAATTACCATCCATATGTAGAATTTATCTGTGCAATAAGGTGGAGATAGCACCTGGAACTGAGCAAATTGTGAGTGCAAAAGTAGAAGAGGGATATGAACAGAATATGGGTGCTCCTGGGATACTGGAAGAATCAAAAGAATTGAGGGTAAACACTGAAGTGTCCATGGCCCGCTCTATTGTTATTCCCAGAAATGGTCAAACACCCATACGCCTTGCCAACTTCACTGACAAAACACTTGCACTAAGTTCAGAAATTCCAGTTGCAGAGTACTATCCCCTTAGTCAAGTTTATGGGACAGTCACCTCTAGTGACCAGCACTTAAGGGAACAAACAAACTGTGCGACCATTGGTGTAAGTGAGGGGGGAAACAGCCCGCCAAGGGGAGAGAAGCTACAAACTCAGCTAGAACTGGGTTGTGTGGGACTTTCTGAGACTGAAAAGACCAAGTTTATGTCACTTGTGGGGGAGTATGAAGACATCTTTGCATCTAGTAGTTCTGACCTGGGAAAAACAGATTTGATTGAGCATGACATCAACACCGGTGACAGCCTACCTGTAAAACAGCCACCCCGACGAATCCCCCCTCATCAAAGAGAAATAATTGATCAACAGTTAGATGAACTCCTTGACCAGGACAGAATTGAACCATCTCAAAGTCCCTGGTCAAGTCCGGTTGTGTTAGCTCGTAAACAGGATGGCTCTTACCGCATGTGCATTGATTATAGGCGACTTAACCAATGCACCAAAAAAGATGCCCTGCCTCTCCCCAGGACAGATGATGTGTTAGAGGCATTGGGTGGGGCGCAGTGGTTCACCTGCCTTGATCTAGCATCTGGCTACTGGCAGATGCAGGTAAAAGAGGAGGATAGGCCTAAGACTGCATTCTCTACTCATCGGGGTCAATTCCAATGGAAGGTGCTACCTTTCGGGCTCACAAATGGCCCCGCAAGCTTCCAGCGTCTAATGAACTTGGCCCTAGATGGGCTCATTTGGACCCAATGTCTTGTGTATATTGATGATATTATCATCTGGTCATCAGATTTTGAAGAACATCTTGAACGCTTGCAGTCAGTTTTTGACAGAATTCGCTCAGCAGGCTTGAAACTCAAGCCTTCCAAATGCCAGTTTCTACAGAAGGAGGTCAAGTTCTTAGGACATGTGGTTTCATCCCAGGGGATCAAGACTGATTCTGACAAAGTGGCAGCTGTAAAGTGCTGGCCTACCCCAGTTGACATCAGAGAACTTCAGAGCTTTTTAGGTTTGGCAGGATACTACCGGCGCTTTATCCCCCACTTTGCTAGTGTTGCAGAGCCACTCTACCGTCTGTGCAGGAAAAATGCCGTATTCACCTGGGGTACCGAACAGCATTCAGCATTTGAGGAACTCAAGCGCTGTCTGGTTAGTGCTCCAGTGCTGGCCTACCCTAATTTCATGCCAAATGCGGGACCATTTATCTTGGATACAGATGCGAGCCAATCCTTAGGAATTGGGGCAGTTTTGTCACAGATTCAAAATGATGGTACTGAAAGAGGGCTTTCACCTAGTTGGAGCTTGCTCTGTCGTGACTGTCCCTCACTGAGTTTTTTCCTTGCATTATTAAGTTATTATTCAACCATTTATAATTATCTATCATTATATTTTATGCACTCAGTGGAAGTTGAATAAATAAATAAATAAATAAATAAACAAAATAAAATAATAGCCTATGGTAGTAGGGCCCTCAACGAGCATGAAAGGAACTATTGTGCTACGCGATTAGAGCTCTTGGCGCTAGTTACCTATGTTGACCATTTTCGTTACTACCTCCTGGGACGAAAGTTCAGACTGAGGACTGACCATCATGCCCTGACTTGGCTGATGTCTTTTAAAGAGCCCCAGGGTCAGGTGGCTCGCTGGCTAGAACGTCTCCAGCAGTACGACTATGGAATTGAACATCGACCTGGAAGACAACATGCCAATGCAGATGCCTTATCACGTCGACCAAGACGTCATCATGGAGATTGCCCTTCCTGTGCCCCAAATTGCACACCTACAGTCTCTGCTGTAAAAACCTCCACAGCTGAAAGTCATGATGGGACGTCCTGGACGCCTGATGTTCTCGAGAAGGCCCAGATGGAGGACCCTGAGATTGGTCCAGTTCTTAAGGCACTACAACTTAACTGGATGAAGCCAGAGGCTAAGGCTTTGCAGTCTAAGAGCCGAGCCACAAGAGAAATCTGGGCGCAGTTTGAACTCTTACATTTACAAGAAGGAGTGCTGTATCGTCGGACAAAGGGAAAGGGTGACGAACTCAGAGTAGTCCTTCCAAACACCATGGTCGAGAAGGCATTGAAGCAAGTACATGATGGTCTGGCAGGTGCCCATCTTGGCCGTATGAAAACTCTGCTGAAGATGAAAGCAAGGTTTTGGAAACCTGGACTGACCAAAGATGTTCACAGGTACTGTGACAGATGTTTAATTTGTGCTAAGTGTAAATCTCGACCCCACCCTAAAGCACCACTTCAGCCAATCCCATCTGGAAATCCAATGCAACGGGTGCATGTTGACATTGTGGGCCCGCTACCCAGATCTCGTAAAGGCAACCGTTACATTATGACAGTTCAGTGCAGCTTTACAAAGTGGGCTGAAGCTTACCCTATTTCAAATCAGAGAGCTTGCACCTGTGCTAGGGTCCTGGTAAAACAATGGATATGCCGTTTTGGAGTACCGGATAGCCTGCACAGTGACCAGGGTCGAAATTTTGAATCTGAAGTTTTCAAGGAACTTTGCAGCATGTTACACATTAACAAAACAAGAACAACTGCTTATCACCCTGAAGGGAATGGTCAGATCGAGAACTTGCAAAAAACACTAAAAAGTATGTTGAAAGCCAGGGTGGATGATGAGCCAAAGTCTTGGGATGAACATTTGAACTATTGTATGATGGCCTATAGGAGTAGCGTTCATACCTCCACTGGACATACACCTTTTGAGCTAACGTTTGGGAGAGAAATGAGAATACCACTAGACATCATGGTCGGTGGGGTGAGAGACAATTATTGTTCTTACAGCGAATTTGTGGCAAACTTGCAAGAAGATTTGGAGACTTCCTACAAAGATGTTAGAGAAAAATTGAATTTGGCCCAACGTAGACAGAAGGACACCTATGACAAAGGCATAAAGGATACTACATTTCAACCTGGGGACTTAGTATTACGTTATACTCCCCAGTTAAAGGTTGGGGAAGCTAGTAAGTTCCATAGGCAGTGGGACGGACCGTACGAAGTTGTAAAGAGACTGAAGTGACCTATCGTCTTCGAAAAATCGGGATTCCATGCCGTCGATCTAAAGTGGTCCACTTCAACAACTTGAGACTGTACTTAAGGAAGCAGGAGAAAGCTGAGGAGAGCAAACAAGTCAGCAGAAAGCAGGGTGGGGCAACCACCCCCACCCCATCCAAGGCTGGTAAGCAAGAGCCAAACTCAGATGGTGATCAAAGACTTGAGGACAGTGGAGATGAATTTCCCCTAGAACATGATAACTTTGGGTATATTCAGAGTGATAATCCTCTTAAGAAAGGGGATGAAAGTTTTGCTGGTAAAGAGCAAAAGTCTGATGTCGAAAGTTGTGCTGGTGAAGAACAAGAGTCTGATGTCGAAAGTTGTGCTGGTGAAGAACAAGAGTCGGTCGAAAGTTGTGCTGGTGAAGAGCAAGAGTCTGATGTTCAAAGTTCTGCGGATGAGCAGCAAGAGTCTGATGTTGAGGATGCTGAGAACTCTGATCTAGAAAATGACACTGATGAGGAACAAGAGTCAGTGGCTTCTCAAAGACCAACACGAGTAAGGAGACCCCCCGACTGGTATGGAGAGTGGGTGGTCAATAGCCTAGACGTAATGCAGACCATCAGGTCTCAGTTATGAACAATCACAAGGAAAGAAGAAGAGAGAAGTTGGAAAGACTGAGACCTAAGCTTTTAGGTAGTTTTGAACATATTAGAAAGGACGGAGACAACCAACCCTACTTGAAATCATGTTTACTTCATTTGTTTAATTTGTTTAAGACTGTTTAACACATTAGTGAGACCCCTTTTTAGGGGGGGATGGTGTAGTGAGTGGGATTCCTGCGTTTATATAGTGAGTGGGATTCCTGTGTTACATGTAAGCACGAGGTCGACACAGGTCGGCGACATGTTGTAGTTTTACGAGTAAAAGACCAAGTCAACCCATCTTTAGTGTTTGTTGTGATTCATTACAAAAGGGTCATCACTATAATCACTAGCATCTTCACTGTGGCTGTCTGTTGGTACATCGGGTAGTACATCATTGCAATTCATTGGCTCAAGGTTGGCAATGTTACATTGAACCGCACAATCTACTTGTTTGGGACAAATATTCGTACCTATAACATTTATAAAGTTTAGAAAATTACCACTTTAATACAAGAATATGATAAGATTTCTACATGTACACTTGTAGTTCAGTAGTACATCATGGTACTTTAATATTTATCGTAAAAGACATAAATATGTAAGTTACCTTTTTTTCGAAAATGCGGTCGTTCAAAATGTGCCTGTGTCCCAACGTCAACTTTTCTTGGTAAAATGATCTTCGGGATTTCAGCCGTTGGTCGTTCTGCTCGTTGATCACTCCGCTCGTTATCCTCAACCTCGTCAACATCATCTTCAACTCGATCAAACTCCGCTAACAACTGTAAATTACAACATACGACGGCACTTACATGGACGAACAAACAGGAAAACAACGCCATGTTGTTAGCCAACTAAAATGACTGATAATGCGTACCGTTGCACGTTAACTTAGACAATGCTCGACTTTGTCTTTTCGGTGCACTGCTACTTGTTTTGGTATTTGTTCTTGTCGAAGTACAAGGGCATTTTCGAAATTGAGAGGCTCTTTTATTTTTTGCTTTCAGTAGCTGTTCTGGTGTTGGAATAGGCTGCACAGTTGGAACGCTTCCTTTTTTCAAGACCAGTTTAGTAGAAAATCCCGCTAATTTAGAACCGTAGCTTTCGTAGTCGTCTTCGGTAAAATGTGAACTACAAATGTGTCCCGTGCCCGGTGTCCATGTTTTGCCATCTCTTTTTGTTAGCACAAAAGCTATCCACTGACGGCGTAAACTAGGCTCTTTTGGAAACTGATGAAGGCTAACATTGTCTTCATTTGTCTTATTGCAAAACATGACAACACAGCGCTTGCCAGAAGGTCGCTTCTTTGCTTCTGACATGACGAAAAAATAATCATGGAATCGAAGCTTGCCGTCTTTGCCGGTCGTGTAGTTTGCACACATGTGACGTAAAGTGTCACGTGACTCTCGAGCGGCGTTTTCGAACAGCGAACAAAAACATGGACAAAAACCATTAGCCGAAAATCCATCTTTGATTTTACAAATTTTTTATCTCTTTTAAATGACTTCAAACTAAATGGAGTAAGTGTGGAAAACGTCAAAAATGACAACATTTTTGCCGGGAGTTGCTCTTTAAGTCAATGTCTTGTGATCAACAATTCGATTTTTGACTTTCAGATGTATTTTTAACTGTGCTGACCTTGACATGTAAGAAAACCGCTAAATTGGATGATTGTGTGAAAAACATTTGAAGCCAAAAAAATGCTAGACATCATATAAGCCTTAAATGTGCAGTGATTGATTTCCAGTACAGTAAATGAACTTTAACAGATAAGTGTACAGCAAAGACTTGACTTTCATGTTTATGATAGAACTCATCTTGTAATGAATTATTTTCTATAAAACACAAGACAGTACATGTGTACTTAGGGCCATTCCATTTTATATCCACCCCCCCCCCCCCCCCCATCGATGACATAATCCAACAATACCCTTCAGAAATTCATCTTTCCTCCCTCAAAAAAAAGGTCAAAGTGCCAACACAAATACCCCCTCAGAAATGTGTACACTTTTGTCTGGCCCCCTCAGAAAAATATCCAAAATTACAGGAAAATATGAAAAGATTTAAGGTGCCGATACAACAACCCTCCAAGAAATGACATTTTAGAACCACTGGGGGGTGGGGGATGTTTTAGGTCGATATAAAATGGAATGGCCCTTACTGTATAACTTATTTTCTTAACTAATACTTTCTAATAGATCATATTTTTGTGATCACTTTTTTATCATTATCTTAGTTATCAGTTTTCTCACATTTGCTAAATAATTGTTATAACAGTTGTATCAAATTGTTTCATTTGTATTCTATATTTACCTCAGTCTATACATTATTTATTTAGTATCTAGATTTTGAAAAATTTTACTGATGCTTGTGTTCTACATTTATATTTCACGATATGTTTGAGCCATCTACCTTGGCTAGCCCGTACAGGTTATTGTAGATGGCTTGCATCTAAAAACTCGTGTAATGTCTTTTATATATATATGTAAATAATTTCTTTTAAAATGTTGATGCTAAATAAAAATATGTATGTATGTATGTATGTATATGTATGATGATTTTAGAATTTGACTCAATACCTCTAACGAAATTTAAAATTCCTAGATGTTTTTGTTGGTTTTGGGAATTAAAAATTGGAATTTTGTTATATTCCTAAGAATTCCTAGGAAATTCTATCCATGCAGCTGCAAGGTTGGCAAAGCTGGGAATTCTCAGGAATCTTTGGCCCCAATTTACTGTAAAAATTAACATCTTTATTCCTGAGAATTCCTAGGAATTCCCATGTTATTTTACAAGGGAAACATCCTGACCCCTGAATATCCATGTTCCTCGATAGGTTGTGTACATGGGTGTTGCATGGGGGTACAGAAGATATTAAACAGAATAGCCCATTGACCAGTTCAAATTTAACATTTTCATTCAACTGTTGATAAAATGTTATTAAACCACTACAACACAAAGCCTAACATTAATTCATTCAAGTCAATTCTGAATCGTGTGTGTTTAGAATATGAACAACAAAATCACTTACAAGTGGATAACAACAATTAATATTTGAAATAATATTTTTAGCATCTGTTACAATATCCAAGCAGTGCTTAACATACATGATGTTTTCTTTTAGATTCCTTACAACAACAAAAGTTATAATGTAGAAATAGTTGACACAGCTGGGCAGGAAGAGTTCGTTTACTATCGCAATTCATCTAGATCTCTATCAACTGGAGATGCTTTCTTACTGGTTTTCGCAATAGATTCACTTCAAAGTTGGAATGAACTGAAAGACTGCATACAAATAATTCAACATGAACATAATATGCAGCAGGTATATACTGCATACAGTGTATGTGTGGAAGATATCAGCCTTTTTGTATTTGACTTAAAATAAGGTATCAATAATATTAATTGATTAATTGCTCTTAAAGGATCTAGACAATGAGGAAGAAGTACTGGTAGCAGATAATACTCCCTTACTTGAAGCATTAGAAAAGGTATTGATTTTTGTTGTTGTTTTTATTATGTGACCTGTATTTTGTACTTCTCAAGTAAAGAAGCGACTATATAGGACAATCATGAAGTATATACCTCTCCACGCATGCACCTTTCTATACACATGCGCTTTAGTTGCCAGACTGCGTTTTGCGTCGGAATGAGGAAAATAATGAAGCCCAATTTATAGCTCGGGCATTCCTATGGAAGCCCGAGTAAAAATAGGGTTGATCAGTTGATGAAAATTATTACTTGGGCTTCCGTTAGATAGATAGAAAGGCGCATGCATCAAGAGGTATATACTTCATGATTGTCCTATATAGTCGCTTCTTTACTTGAGAAGTACAGAGCGACTATATGGCACTCAAAACCATGAGATATATACCTAAATAAGCTTCAAAAGGCATGGTCATCATGGCGGCCTGGAAGGTTTCTCACGATTCAAGAGTAAATATGATTTCTAGTACGCTCAAACTACATACAAACGCACACACTGTTCACGGTAGACCCACACTAAAAGATGTTGAGCATTTTCAAAACGAGTCGGTCCACGAACTTTACGAGAGATCAATTTACGAGCAAACATTTTTTTAGTTTGTTTACGAACGTATTTGTTGAACTATACCCAAGTCATCTAAATTGTATTGCTATTTGAAAGCTAAAAACCAAGAAAATAAAGGTAAGTTTGTGCTTAAAGTGCTACTTCGATAAAAATTTTCCAAATTCAAACAAAAATATATTTCTTTGGAAAGCAAATTCCGTTTTGATCTTTGTGATGGGTAAAATAAGTCGCGAGAAATCGGGATTTGAATATACGGAATCTCACCGTCCGCCATGTTTATTTTGCATATATGCGCCCGCTCAAAATAGTCAGCGGTAGTAACCATAAGACTTAACTGTGACGTCACACACTCAACATACTGCTCGAGCTTGCCTACAAAGATAGTAAAGATTCAATATGTCTTCCAGCGAAAGCGAGATTTCTTTTAGTTTTTCTTCGGATTCCTCGGATAATTCTGAATGTGAATCCCCTTCAGATGACTGTGAATATCTTAACAGTGGTTTGAACACCGTAATACTGTTCAACGAAAGCCTAGAACCTCAAGCAACTGAAGAGGATAGCGAAGCGTACAAGAACGCGATTGCCTCCGAACAAGAAGAAGAAGAAGAGTTTCGGAAACGATTCTCTGGTGATTCTGAGATAAAATCGTGGTAAGACAAAAAGCGATTGCACGTTTTTAGAATGTTTATCTGAGATACGTTGTTAATTTTTATCATATGCGATGTTTTTTAGGTGCAAGTGCTCAAATTGTTCCTTGGAATTCGTTGTAAAACCAGAAGAATGCATGTGCTGCATTGAAATGGACAGAGTTCGAGAGAAAATGGAAGAGGTTGAAATGGACAACACGTGCATAACTCTCCATCCAGGTTTTGAAGCTACTTGCCTCGATAGATGGGTTCTGCTAACAGCAGGAATTGGACTGAAAACCAGAAAAAAACGAAGTTACCAAGTGCTGCTCAATCAAGAGCTTAGATCTGAATCCGAGTAAGTTTTTCTAATTCTGGTAAAGATTCTTTTGAAAATATCTTATCATTAATTCTGTGTACTTGACGAGACATATTTGTTATTTATTTTCTAGATTTCTACGAGCAGTGGCTTATAGACAATTGGTGCGATTTGTATGGAGCGACATTGTAAGCCTATCCAGGAGGACGCCATTATTTCTACCTTATTACCTAAGTAGAAAGCACACGAGAACATATAAATACATAATTATTAATGTAGGAAAAATTACCATACCATGGTATGAAAATACAAGCATTTTGGGTGCAAACTGATTGATTACACTATGGTATCCCTCTAAACAACTTGTTTGCCCAATTGGAGATGCTTTCTTTATTGCAGATGAGAGGTTCTTTTTACTTAAGGCATCACACAGTTTTTCATATGCTTCTGACTCTAAAATGGATTTTAAAATGCAGTAGTTTGTCAGTATGGTTATCAGTGCTGTCATTAGATTTAATTAGCCTAATGATCAATACCTGAGTAGCCTGAGTGTTTACATTGTTACAGTAATCATTACAGGTTACTTTTGTAAATATTTATCTGTGGATCTTTGATTAGTAAAGGTTTATCTTCTGATCACCACATAAGGCTTTAGATTATCTCTGAGTTTTAGATCAATGCTTTGGTTTTCATCTTCAGTGTTTTGTCTGCCTTAACTAACACTATCAGTCACTGAAGACAATAACATTGGCTGGAAATTCTGACAGCAAGTTAAACCAGTGTGTGGTGATTAAGGCTGTATTAATCATTAGGCTTATTAAATCTAATGACAGCACTGAAAACCACACTGACAACCATCCTGACAAACAGTGCCTGATTAGAAATGACATTGAGTTGAACCCAGGCTGTGAGTGAACTATTTTTAAGCAATAATCTTACAGCACAAACTCAAAAATTAGACCAGCCTTAATGTTTTGCATGCATTTGGTCCATCCTCTAGTTACAGCACTTAATAGATAATAAGTAGGGTAACTTCTGAGCTTTGCACTGTCAGATATTTGAAAATATCATACTTTTTGTGAACCAAACTTTAGGAGTCTGTATGGGTCCATGTGCACATTTGTTGAAGAGCTGATTAGGAATTCTGTCATGTTGATTTATTACATGATAAAAAAAGGCATTAAATTTTGCCAGTTTGACTTCTCCTAACTTCTCCTTTGTTGAGGTCACTGACCAATAGAAGTGTCGGACGCAGGCTTTGCTCCATCTCCCAACCAACTCATTCCCTTTTTCTTTGCTAAGTTTCAAAAGGATTTTGTGGATTTCTATAAGAAATTAAGACAGGAAGGGATACTCCCAAATTAGCAAAAAGACACATTAGCATTAAAAAAATTAACATTAGCACAAGTAGCATTCACAGACCCAGTAATGTATAACTCATTAGCAGCTTTTCTTTTCTTACCATTTTGATAGATACAACACTGAGTCTGTGTATGCTTCTTGCACAAATACTTGCATTGCTAGCAAGGACAAGGTCTTATAGAAGAAATCAGTTTATAGATAATAATTACTTTTTCCAATGTGCCAGAGATCAAAGTAGTGTTTGATCTCTGGCTTTCCTAGTATGCGACATTGCTTTGGTAAGTCTTCCCTCATCCATTTTGCAATAGATGTGTGCCTATCAGACACAAATGACTGAATTATCATCCCTGTGGTTAGGAAGTATGCGAAGGCTTTCTGATGGCCCAAAAACTCCATTGCAGAACTGCTGCCTGCTTCATTGGCCTAAAATAATAAATAAAAAATGAAATAAAATTAGATAATTACAGTAATTTACATTAGATACAAGCATGATATTCTTCATGTGTTTTGTTTTACTCACACTTACCTGAACTAACACAATGTATATTATCAGTCCAATGTTGCAACAGAATATTGAATAGGTGCCATACTTGGCTGAATGCCCTACACTGTCATGCCTGCCATCTCCTGCCAGAATTACCTCCTTGCCAGTCAGTGTCTGGATAATCCTTGACTGGTAGGAGCGCCAGAACTTTACCACTACTGGAATAAGGAGATGCTTCTGCTGGTAGTAATATGCACCTTCATGGTAAACCAACAGACCCATGTGTTTGAATGTCAACAGAACTTTTTTCACTGAAGCCCCAGCACAGAGAATTCCAAAGCTGAGGAGAAGATTTCCAGCAGGAAGTTTGCCATACATATATGGCTGACTTTTCCATGAGAATTTTTGCTCACACTTTTTACATGAAGCATCAATAGTGACCAAAGTCCCTGACTGTGAGACTGTAATTGCAGGTGATGGTGCCAGACACAAATGGCAAAACTGAAATAGAGTCAACAGCTTTGAAAGGAAAACAATGGCCTTTGGTTCCTCTCGTAGGTTTTTTCCCTCTGTATCCAACCTTAAAAATATAAAGTTTATATTAGGCATTTCCTTCATGAGTACAGATTGGGGGAGGGGGAGGGGGATTAGGGTATGTTTATAATTTTTCTTAATTAAAATATGGCTCAGAGTTTTACCTGTGGTTTACATTGCTTGCTTCAATGTCTTCTTCTTCTTCCTCTTCTGATTCCTCCATGTGGGTTAGATCTTCTGGCTCACTGTCAGTCCAAACTGGATCATTAACAATGTCATCAGGAATGTCTTCAGGGATTTCATCATCAATTTCCATTTCTTCATCCATTTGGTTTACTTCAATGCACTGTGTTTCCTGGTCTGACTCCAGGTCCTCTGTTTGGACCCCTAAGGAGGGAAGGGAAAAATAAAGATAAAAAAATCCAGGTTCCATAATGCATCATATAGTAATTATAGCAATATAAAAAAATCAAAGACGATCATGTTCATATACAATGTCCTATCAATATTCCATACTCTAAATGATAGAAATAAGTGAGCAAAGTAACTAACAAAAATCTAATTCCAGTTTCAAGGGATAAAAATTGGGAGGAATATAGGAATTAATTGATATTACAATTCAGTTTAATCGTTCTGACATAAACTTCTTTGTAATCTTTACAAATCAAAATAGCAACCCTTATTACTTTTTATTATATAAAACAAGTCGATTTTCGTATTTGAACACAATTTTTAAAGTATATAGTTACCAATAGAAAGCGAAGATTTTTTCTTGAATATTTCAAGTGCGACTTGATGCTTCGCAGTTTCTTTAAGAAGACGGGCTCTCACTCTTTTCACCTTCGTTTTCAAGTTGTTTATATCTTTCTTTAATGTTTTAATAATCTCTTTCTGTCTAGGGCACTGTTGACAAACATTCTAAGGAAATAAATTATAAGAGCATTATATTTGTAATAGCGTGAGCTGTGAAATCCATAAATCAACAATTGTCCCGAGTGGACAAAATATTGTTTAGATTTACCTCGCGCGCTTCACTCTCGATCACCGTTGCCGTGTCGTTTTCTTTTCCATTTTCCTCTTGTCGCACATCTTCGTCTGTGTTACCAGTTGTCTGATGTTCTTGCTCGTCATTGTTCGTTGCGGCATCGAACGAGGTATCAGAACAGCTGGGGTCAGGACAGTCTGCCGTTTGTTCATTCTCTTTCCGATTACGGTTTACAGGTAGCAATACTTCTCTGACCATCTAAGGGTTAAAAACATGTTTTTAAATAAAAAATAAAGAGATTGTTTTGGATACAACTGCAGATCAATATTAATTTTAATATCTCACCTTCCGGCGCGCTCTATCACTAACAACAGATTCTTCGCAATTATTTGCAGCCTTCCAGATCGTTGGTACTGCTCCTCTAACAAGTACTCTCCGTGATCCTTTAATATGCTGTCCTCTGGTAAAGTAGGAGTTCTCGAAATGCACTGAGCAAATCCCAAAGCAGCCATCTGGATCAAAATTCTTCCGATGCGTCCTCACAAATTTTATCCACTTCGCGCGTTCTGTCTTGTTTTATAGGGGAGTTATGAATAGAAATTCCTGAATTATGATTAGCTGTGTTGCTACAACTGTGCACAACACATCGCACGGGAGCCATTTTTACATGACAAATAATATTTTGGAAAAAAATCGTGTTTTTAGACCCGCCAAGATTTAAAAATAAAGCTTTGACGCACCAGCATTACATGTGATTTATGTTTTGGTTGAGTGTGTGACGTCACTTCCCGCGTCGGCCCATTCCTCTACCGAGTGTAAACGAATGCAGCCGATGAAATGGTGGTCGAGAAAAACTCACTTTCTAAAAGGCTTGTATGATAAGATTTTCAAAAAAAAATTACACAAGTTTTATTGAATGACTAGACATTACAACTACAATGTTTGGAGTAGTTTTATCGTTTTGGTCTGCTTTTATCAAAGTAGCACTTTAAATTCAACGTAGTCTAATAATTATAAAGTTAAGTTAATTCTGATATGTAAGTAAATGATTGGATTGTCACTCGGAAATGTGTTAGTTGGATGTAAAAATTCCGAGCCCTCAGTAACGGTAACAGTAAGGTAACGGTATGGTAACGGTAAGTGGTCGACGAACTGAGTTACTGACCACTTACCGTACGGTGCAGATTGTTCACGATTACCCAGTGTGATTTGAGCCTACGACATTCGGATTTCCGGTCCAACACTAAACTGATAAACAGATAAACTTTAAAATACATTTATTTGTCTTTTCAAATTATTGTAAAAGTTGTTGTTATTAGTAAAAGCAAATGAATCAAAATATCATGATTAAAATTGATAGAAGTCAAATAAGTTAGTTTGAAAAAACTATTTCATGGGTAAACAAACATCAATTTTTAATCCGATGGGTCTTTCTACAAAAGAAGGCTAAGCCTGTATAAATGCCGTACATGTACAACAATCATAAAGTGACAGTGAAACAGATGTAAAATCAACTTTCATAGTGCTCGTTATTATTCAAAGCATTACCTATAAAATGTCTTATTTTGTACGATTAGGTCCCTTGAATGAAAAATTTCATCAATTTTTGCCATACCATTTACAATACAGTTCTTCAAAGGCAGGTAGTTGCTGAAGACAGTAAAGTTTTGTTCTTTAGCGACTAGAAGTCCACAAGGCTGTGTCCTCTCTGCAGTCTTTCACCTATTAAATTTGACTGACATTTTTACAAGGAATAAGAAAAGAAAACTCACTAGTTATATATTGAGTATTCAATGTCCACTAGGAGACTCCTTGATACCATTGTTTAAGCCAAATAGTTCACACAAAAAGTATCATAAATGCAACAAGTGACAACGTTGTCCCGGCTCAAAAGGAAATCAAATATCCTGAATTTACTTTCATATGTCCCAACGGTTCAACCACCATGACAATACTTCATTTACTCTCAATGGTGTGTCATGATCAGATTGCATCACAGTAACTGTTCTTGATCTTTTTCAAAGTAGAATAAGGACATAAAATCATTCACAAAATAATCCATTTGAAAGGTTGAAAGTTCACTCCAGTACGTGTCTAGTAAATGTTTTTCATCGTTTGGTATATTCAATCTTCCCTCTTGTGAATAGTTTTTGATCTTTCGCTTTTGCCTACATTATCTCCTCCACAGGAGTTATGTTAAAAATGATGGTTTTAGAACAATTTTAATATAAGTCTTAATATAAGTTTGTGCAAACGCTGCACACTTCCCACTTTGTGTCCAGCTAGTTGTTAAAACAAGTCGGTCAAGTAAAAATACTGAGAAGCCATTCGAATGTTACGTGCGCTTAAAAATGTAAAATGCATAACAAAAGACTGGGATTTTTTCTTTGTTTTAGGAAAAAGGTCATATAATAAAACTCTTATTAACCAAGCTTGGTCGGTCTGTACGGGAGAATGTTGACCAAGGTCTGGTACAGACCTAGCTCAGTCAAGATTCTTCCGTACAGACCTCCAGCTTGGTTAATAAGACCTAATTATTGTTCTTGCTGAAATTCATTTGGCACAGCTCACATGCTAGCACTTTCCTTTCCCTGACCCAGGCTAGAACCTTAATTGTGCAGTGGGGTGTCTTTCAAATCCTCCATGGTCCATCCCTTAATTCTGTCCCTTGTTCCTGGCCTTGTTCCCTTGTTATTGCTGTTCTTGTTATACATTGTTCTTATTCACATGATTCCTAGCTCAAGTGACTTATGTTGATTTATTAGGGAAGCATATATAGCAGTGTGCCTTTGGTCATAGTTGCCAATAAAGTGCTATGTCTACTATATCTTCCATATTGTATTTTGAATTTAAAGTGCCGTAATTCTTGTTTTTAAATAGATTCTTTCTTTCAAAGGATTTAGAAGAACAATCTGAAGTTGTTAAAAATGAAGTCATGGAATATTGTGATTGTTTGAATGTTCCACTAGTTGAGGCATCAGCAAAGGTGCGTTTTGTTTGTTTCTGGAGTAGTCCTTTTGCCATCCTCGTTCCCAGGCCCTTTTCCAAAAAAATCGAAGGCCCTGGTAATATGAAAACCGGATGTCCCAGATTCTGGGTCATCAAAAGTGTGCATGCTCTAAAGTTTCTTACTTCCGGTTACATTCTATAAACCAATCACATTTGAGCTTGATTTTCATATTACCAGGGCCTTCGATTTTTCCGTTGGAAAGCTAAGAAGGGCCTGGGAACGAGGATGTCCTTTTGCCATCCATGAGTGTAGTTGCAATGACTGCTATAACTCTCTCAAATACATTTTTGTTGTTTATCCTATAGACTGGGAAAGTGCAAGTGATCTTTGAAACTATTTTGAAAGAAATTTATCAGTCAAAACCAAGACTACTAGAAAATGCTGAAGCAGATACAATTACAAAAACAGTTAGTTGCTGCAGATTGTCATAGAACAAACAAACTTTGTTATTTAATTTTATTATAATTATTTTGTAATCTTAAGACTGGGATGTACAAACTAGCTGGTGCCTTTAAAATAAATCTCAGGTATGCCACATAAATAAAATGAAATATTTAAGGTGGCTCAACTGGGTTTGATTGGAGACCCACCTCTGCTGTTTGATTGCAAAATGCATCATGACCAAAAGTTTACCTAATTTCCAAAAAAAATTCACAGCAAGTCTATAGGCCGGGATAGATTCAATTTGTTTTGACCTTTAAAGTGCCTATAACGTCTATGAGATTAGTATATATTTTGAATCTTTGTGTGTTGAAAATTACTCTTCAAATAAATTTCGTCTATTGGCCATATATTTTCTGAGATATGAAGGTTTGAAATTTCAAAATGCAAATGAGATGACGTCACTTAATTAATCAATGCAAACATTAAAATCAGTTTGCAAGGAGACTTGAGCTCTAACTGTCTTGTCAAGAACTTCTGTCTTGTAGGGAAAATAAAAACATTAATTATTTATAATTCATTTGATAATTGAAATGGAAGTTCTTGTATCTGCAGACATCTATGGTCCTGATATTGAGCTCCCAGACAATGAAAGTGACATTCACATTGGAATTAAGCAAAGACGAAGATCCAAAAAGCTAGAAAGTGGGTAACACTCTCAATAGCATTTTATATTATTATATTGCTGTAATTCATTCATTTTTACTGACTCTCAAGAATCATTATGATTGAGAATGAGTTTAGTCTGTGCTTTAAGAGCCTTTAACTATTGTTTGAGTTCCTTTTGACATTTATCACAGTCTGTAATCATAATAATATGCTATCTAAGAATGGTATAGTATAAACATAGTATGTTACTAAAAGAAGGAGAGCTTCAATTATCTAAAATGAGCTACACTGACCTACAATGAGGACCACTTTGATTCCATAAGAACCACACAAAACCATGATCTTAAAGCTAGCTAGTCGATAACACCACTGAGATTTTTTAATAAATTTTAATTACTTTTATAGCTTTGAAAGCCACTCTTTCTTTTGAATGTACTGTCTTGTGGACAATAAAGCTAGAATTAATTGTTAGTCACACTGAATAAATTAAAATCAAAATTAAAATGTCCACAAATTAATGGGAGTTGAAATCCTACTTTTATTAGCAATATATTTACGGTAGCTTCAAAATTCTGATCCCACAGTACAGTTTTTTTTAGTAAAATTATTTATTCTTCCACAATGAGGGCTCTACAACACTTGCATATATTGAAATTATTGTTTCTACGACAGATTTCAGGTTGTTTGTTTTATTTAGCTACTTAAAAGGTTGTTAATGGATATAATTATATGACAGTCTGTAAGCACTGAATATCTCTATTCAGCTCCTTTACTCTGGAATGTGTTAATTGCTATCTTCAATACAATCTTTGAGACACTGACAAGTACACTTACATCACAGCTAAAATTGTACTTATTTAAGTTAGCTGTTAAATAATTTTTTTTATTTTGTTTTTGTGTGTATGCATATACTCTATATTTTTAATCAATTTACACTTCTTTTTTTTCTATTTTCACAGTGCTTAGATTTGTAAAAGTGCTTTACAAGCATCTATTATCATTATCATTTATTATTATGGGTATTTAGAAAAGCTACACAAATGTAATTTATATAGCCACTATAAGAGCCACCAATCTTTGTTGGCTCTATACAACAGATATCGGACTTTTCCCTCTAATTAATTCTTCTGCTGACTGAATTAGGCCTGACATTATTTTCCTGATGAGTTATTCACTAACCATCAGTTAACTGTCTTCTGCTTAAACCAACAACTTGTCCTATTTATTCTTCATTGTTGTCACAAAGCGCTTTCACTTCTTTAAATAATCAGAAAAAGAAATACAAAAACAAAATAAACAGAAAAACGTACAAAGTACCAACAGTTAGCATTTAAACTGGGGAACGAAGAGTGAAAGGATTAATTTTTATTATAATTTTTATTAAATGTGTCTTACCAAAGGCAAGACTGTAAAAGAATGTACTAATTAATATGTTGATCAGCTGGTTCTGAGATGGTTTTGTGTGGTTGTTAGGATCTCAAACTCAAACAAGCACACGAGTTATGCAAATCACAAACTGGAAGTCAAAATGCAATCACTGTGCCAAAAGGCAAATATTCAAGAGTATTCAGAAAAAGAATATGGCTTCTTGACTTGGAGTATTCTAGGATATTCAAGACGGATGATATACGTGACGTATTCTAGTAGTATACAACCTGAATTCTTATGCATACTTTGCATAACATTTATCTCTAAAGTATTCGGACTCGAATATGTAAAGTATGAATGCACAGTGATTTTCAACTAGAATACTTCAGATATCCCAAAAATAATATTTCTTCGTGACTTCGAAAAATACTTTCTGCGGTTTGAATATTCACGCATATTTTTCGTACAAGATATTTCTACGGTATGAAGATTTTCATATCTGAAGTATGAATATTACTGGAATCTTCAACTAATATTCATTTATTTCTGAGTGATGAAAAGTGTGATACATCATGCAGTCTACATTCTAAAATAGATGTCTAAACACCAATATTTTGATACAATAAACATTTTTCAATAAGTAGAGTACACACATGCTGAATTCTTAGGCATACTTTGCATAACATTTATCTCTAGAGTATTCGGACTCGAGTATGTGAAGTATGAATGCACAGGGATTTTCAACTAGAATACTTCAGATAATCCCAAAAAGAATATTTCTTTGTGACTTTGAATAATACTTTCTGCGCGGTTTGAATATTTACGCATACTTTTCGTACAAGATATTTCTACCGTATGAGGATTTTCATATTTGAAGTGTGAATATTACTGGAATCTTCAAATAGTATTCATTTATTTCTGAGTGATCAAAAATGTGATACATCATCATGCATAAATACTACTGGCATAATGATAAGTCGATTTTCTTTTACATGTTCAATAAATCATTCAAGTTGGTGTTATCAATTTATTGTAAACTTTTGGTGTTTGTACTCTTTTTATTGTTGTGAGATGGTTTGTTGAAAGCATTTGGTCGCGAGTCGTTTCAAGGTTACTGGCTGTAATCTGATATCTGTTGATTGCGATTTTCTGATAAACAAAATTCGCTTTTTCATTGTTCTGTCTTACCAAAAATGTTGATTTCAATTAATCGAAATGAACAAATAGTACAAATGTGAGGCTTTTTCAATTGCAAGTTCCTGTGATTTTTTTATGAACAGATATTCCAATACATTCAGGTTCAATTTTATCCAATAATGCACACACATGGATAAATCCTGCCAGCCACTCAATTATGCACTGAAACCAGCCTGAAGATCTCACTAAGTGGCACTCACTGGGTAGTGCAAAATCATAAAGCTTGGGCAAACATTTATACACAAAGACATTACATGAATAAAATTGACAAAAAATATATATATAAATCTCAAAGTGCAAGTCACAAAATTGAATTACAACAAAATAAAAACAATTTTGTTGATGGCCAGATATTCTAATAATTTCAGACTAAATTTATGTAATACTCACACATGAATAAATATTGTCACTTGACAAATTGTGACAAAATTTTTGAAATTGTCAGTTTTTAAAAATGGTCACATGTACCATTCAAGTGAAAATTTACTCTGCTGTTAATTTTAAGTAATCAAGTCATTTCTGGGTGAATTATTTACAAAAACCATGCATTTAATCATATAAATAACAACTCTTGGTCATTCCACTTCCAATAAGCAGTTTCATTTACACCTGTTGAGAGATAATACAATCTATAGTCACTCTTCTGTGTCAAACATTAAATTTTGTCAAGATTTCATGATAGGGTCATTTCATAGTATTTGTGGTCAAAAAAAGTTAATGTTCACACAATATTAAATTACTTTTCAAAGAAGCTGAATAATCAAATGATAAAGTCCTGATTGTTTTTCAATTTTTTTAATGTACATGTAGATATTACAAAAATGTTGCCTGTGCTGGTGGACATGAAGCACTCATTCCCTCTAACAGTGACATCATAGAAATGTTCGGGAAAATTGTTTCATCAGGAAACAAGGTTTCAAACAAAATAATTTAGATAAGCTTATCTATCATTTCAACGAAAGTAATTTAAATTGGCTTATTTATCATGAAAGAGTCTTATTTTCAAGTTTTGCATGGTATTTGATGGTGTAATAGGTCATGGACATAATTTCCCTTTAGTAACTTCCTAATATATGACAAGTGCTTTAAATTGATTAGGTCACAAATCACAACTTTAGATGAATAAACCAACCTTGTCTTCTGCGACTTTATAAAGTCAGGTAAATATGGAACATTATTATGTAAAAGAGTGTGCTTGATATATCATAACTTTGCAGAGTTCTTGAGTTTTATTTTAAGATTAAAAAATGTCACTTTTTCTGTTCCCCTCTGTAATGTTGAACATTTTTTATTTCCATCAAAGCATCAATGTTTGGATTCTTTTAGATCCAGTATGTCTGGATACCAATACCACAATGTCAACAAAACAATAGTAATATATTTCATAATAAAAAGCTACAAGTACACTGCATAGTTGGATTTTTTTGTACACCCCTCTGTAATTTTCAAAACACTGTGAAATGACACTACAATACTACAATATTATGCAAAACATGTTAACCAACATAAATCACATTTGCAGTTTTAAAATATGAAAAAATTGCATTGCTGTTGCAGTTGGTAATTTTTTCATGTAGCTGTGGAAGTTTCAGTTCATCTCCTTTATATCTTCCTGGCATAGATTTTTTCTCTTCTCTTACACTAGTGCAGCATTTCCTTATGTAGTCAATGCATGGAAATCCTTTTGAATTTTATATTGCAAGAGCATGTTTCTTTTAATGCTATGAAGAGACCTTTTTATTATTAATTCTTTTTTCCTCTTCTTCTTCTTCTTCTTCTTCTTCTTTTTCTTAGCTATGCTTCACATGATATATTTGCACATTCTAAAATAATGGTTGCTTTGTAATCCTAAAAACCAAGCAAATGTTTGAAAATTTGAATGCAAATAGTTAGTTATATAATTGGTTATGAATTTGGACATGTTTTAACGAATAAAACAACGCAGGTTGTAAAATACAAGTAAGACTCATTGTTTGATATGGATAATCAGTGTCTAGTACAACAACAAAATTAATTATTTATGCTTGATCAACAACATAGAATCCAAAGCAGTTTACAGTACTTTGTTTAGCAAACATAGTAAAAGCAACAAAAATATCAATAATTAAAATAGTTAGAAGCACAATTAATTGTGTCCCTTTGGATAATAAAAGGAACAGCTTCCAAATCCAGTCAGTTTTGACCATGTTGACCTACTACTGTGCAAAATTGGCGCCAAAATTTACGTTCCCTTCAAAGTCGATTTAAAAGGTCTTAATCGAGGAATACCTCACGAAAATCTTTATCTTACGTACCTTTGTTTTATCTTGTTGACTTGTGTCCTTTGAGCTGTTTTTAGGTCAAAAATCAAAAGAAAGAGGTCCAAAATGCATAGACAACTTTACAAATACCTTTGTCTTTTCGATGAATTAATAATTGGCCAGCGAAATGTTGAGTCAGCGGTCAATGCACAGGAATCACGTGCATTTCTCACAATAAATCAATGAAAACACAGTATTTGATCACGTGCGTGTTTTGAATAGTAGGCGGTCATTCAGTGAACAGTTGAAGTACGATCGAGGAGATAGCGAATATGTTCTACAAAATCCTATATTTTGAGCCTAAAATATGGCCTACATTATTCTCAAATCGAGGAGGAAATATAGAGAAAGCTTTAATACATTGTTTGAAAGAAGAACAAGCTTCATCAGAGTAGAAATAGTTATTCTACAAGGGCGACAATGGAAGGACGCCGAGTCTCTGGTAATTTGAATATTTGATAAGCAATTATTAGTATTGACCGAGTTTATCGTACGAAAAGTCAATTTTAAACCTTCTTATAGGGAAGAAGAAGGTCATAATGAGACTCCTTTTAGGATAGCCATATTTTGTTTTCACTATGACGGGAATATGATTCAGTTTTTTCGAGTAAATCAGCTCGGGTAATAAGCTTGTACATACATTGACTTGTGATTATGCTTTTAGATGAAAAGATTTTAAGATACTTTTATATCTTTTTAGTTAAACTGGAGAATCTTGGATTGCGACTTCAGCGAAGCGGCCAAAAATGCTCCAAGCTGGGAACCAGTGATCGATGTCCGTTTCTTTGAGGTACTTCATAGCGTACGTCGACTTGTCCTCTGGCTACATTGATTGCGAACAGTTGAGTGTATATATAAAGGACACTATGAGACACGTTTATTAAGATATCAAGTAGTTAAATGATTCAAGTTAGTAGTCTATTATCTATTACTGTTCAAATGTTACTGCCATGTCAATTGATAAATCCTATACCGTATTTTAATAAAACACATTTCAATGCTATGAATTTGTTTGTTTATACTTGTATATTTTGTTTTTCTATGTATTTTGATGTAGTTATAGGCCTTTGAATGGGTAAAATGCTTGAAAATCTCCCGTATTTCGATGGGATGTTGTGAAGAATACGTTGAGAATTCAAGAATATCCGTATTATACCAATGATATTCAGAGGGTAGTTCGACTAGAAGACGTCAGGGGTGTCCAGTATTCAGGAATATTCGTAACATACGACTGAAATTCGGAGGGTTGTTCGCTAAGAAAACGTCAGGGATGTCTAGTATTCAGGAATATTTGTAACATACGACTGAAATTCGGAGGGTTGTTCGCTAAGAAAACGTCAGGGATGTCTAGTATTCAGGAATATTCGTAACATACGACTGATATTCGTAGGATATTTCGGTAGGAAGAATTTGACAATGTCCAATATTCAAGAATATTCGAAGCATCAACTAAACGAATACAATAGTATACAAGAGTATCATACTTGTTACTTCAAGTATTCAGGGAAATTCGATTAGTATTCAAGTCCAAGTGATGCAACGTCATGCTAGAATCACTCGGAATGAATCCGGACAGAATTTCCATTTTCGTCCCGTATACTCTTGACTGACTTCACGTATAAATATCCTTTCACTCGTTTTTAATGATTTTATTCCATTTTTTAGAAACTCTGTCTGTTTACCATAACCCTAGCAACCTTAGCACGTCATATCTGTTTACCCTGGCGTCTCAGTTTTAATTTTTTTGAAAAATCTGGAAGCCTGCAGAAAGTTCATATTACTCTACGGGACTCGAAGTTTATGAACAAGAGGTCGACGTTTCTTATGACCATAATTCCTTTGGATCGTCTGGCAAAATTTTTTTTTCGTTTTGGTTTGTTAGTTTAGGTACTCTAAATAATATATCTGTCATTTCCGTTTTCTCTGCCACATTTTTTCAAAAGTTATTGACCGCTGATGCTTTTTTTCACAAGTTCAAAATCCTTAAAATCTCAAAATTTTAATATAATTCAAATTCTCTTTTTAAAGATTCTTCTTTGTGTTACATATTTTGTGCCAATATCGAAAACCCCAAGAATTAGACGTTTTTGTGCGTTTCAGAGACCCTTTTCTTTTCTTTGGTTTTGACGTAATAAGTCAAATTTCACTAATTTTTAGGGAGAGCAGTCAATATATTCAGGTATACTTGTCAGCATTTCGTGTTGATATGTCATTGTCTTCGTGTCCAGACCTACTTTTTTTTGCATATTTCCTTATAACGTAATTTTTCTTGAAATTTTCCACGAAGGAATTGCAATTGTCTAATGTTCCCTTCAGAATTTCATATATATGATCTCTTTTTGGCTTTGGAGAACATTTGGGCAGAGAATTCTCACTCCATTTTATTATTTTTATCTGTTAAATTTTTTGAACGTTCAGAAAAACCTCTCCTCTTTCAGGCTTAATAATTAATTGCATAACAGTCACATTAGTTTTTAAAGGCTTGAACTTAATAGCCAGATGAATTTTGCAACCTAATAGTGCAAGCTTGCTCATGTTTTTTCATTTTATTTCAAGATATTAGTAATTAAAGTTACAAAAGAGGTTTTTTTGCACGTGTTCAAAAAACGTTTCCTCTTTGATTTTCTCATGTTATTGCACTTATTTACCCTAAATATCTCGGAATTGATATTTTTGTCATATTGACTCGTAGGATATCGATTAATATTGACTAAAATTTTTTTAAACATGTTCAAATTTTACTCTGCAGTTTAACCTATAAAAATACAGTAATACTGTCTGTTCAGAAGACATTTTATATTTGGGCTTCCTGTGGCCTAAACGTTATAATTATTTTGGGCTCCCTGTGCCCTGAGCATGCGTAGTGTGAGTGAGACGAGTGGTGCAGTGTGATCTGTAGTAGAGAAGAAGCACATGGTTTCAGTATGTAAAAGTTTTGGGAAGATTAAACGCTTTTCGTCGTAAAAATGGCTTAGTTTACTATCTACGAAACATTTTCTGGCGACCACGAAGGGACACTAAAGGATTCTCGGATTATCGTGGAATATTTATCGTTTATTTGGCTCGTTCATCGAAGGATTGTTCTGGACATTATTGTGGAATTTCATCGTCTATTTGACTCATTTATCGAAGGATTATCGTGGAAATTATTGTGGAATTTTCATCGTTTATTTGACTTATTCATCGAAGGTTTATCGTGGAAATTATTGTGGAATTTTCATCGTTTATTTGACTTATTCACCAAAGGTTTATCGTGGAAATTATTGTGGAATTTTCATCGTTTATTTGACTTATTCACCGAAGGATTATCGTGGAAATTATTGTGGAATTTTCATCGTATATTTGACTTATTCACCGAAGGTTTATCGTGGAAATTATTGTGGAATTTTCATCGTTCATTTGACTCCTTCATCAAAGGATTATCGTCGACATTATTGTGGAATTTCATCGTCTATTTGACTCATTCATTGAAGGATTGTTGTGGATATTGTGGAGTATTATCCTGGAACGCTCATCGTTTATTTGGCTTATTCGACGAAAAATTATTGTGGATATTATCGTTTTGATCAAGGACATTCATCGCTGGATTATTTCAGTATACTACTTTCATGGTGAATTTCTCTTACTATTGAGTTAATATATCATCATGTCTGAGGACGAGTGTGACCCACCAGGTCCTAGCCACGCAGGAGAAAAGCAGAGAGTAATACTTGACCTTACTCGAAGAAAACGGAACGCCAAACGTAACACAACCAAAGCTAGACACAAGCTAGAGAGATTGCTAGCCAGCACACCGAAAACAGAAGATGAAGTAGAGGAGATAGAACAACACATACAGTTTCTCTGGGACACTCTGGAAGAGGGCCAGGTCATATTAGATGACCTGACAAGCTGCTACCTGGATATTAAAGATCATGAAAGTCAAGTTCGAACTATGAATGAATCAGAGGAGTTTGAACTTGAATGCCAAAAGATCATAGAACGGGCACAAGCAATGATCATAGCTGGAGCATCATCTAAGGGATCTCCTGGTGAGCAAACGACACAAGAGGGTGAGTCAAATCCATCCAACCGATCACCTAATCAGCCACCTCAACAACGTGAGGAACCACATTCAGAAGAAACTGTAAACGAATCACCCAATAATAGTCACCAGATACCAGACCAAAGCACTGGATCTAAAGACAGTGTGTCATCGGGATCCCCTGATGATAAGTCTCCTGACATGGCATCCACTAACCAAGGACCTACAAATGGAAGCCTGAAAACTAGCAACAGTGAGAGTACAGTGATCAACAGAAAGCTCAAGCCACTGACAGTACCAATATTTGATGGCAATAAAGCCAGCTTCGAAGGCTTCTGGACCCTATTTGAGAGTCTGGTAGACCTATCAGAGGAACCTGTAAACATGAAGATGGCCCGGCTCAGGCAAAGCCTATCTGGAAATGCACTGGAGTCAATAAGGGGGCTTGGAGTGACCAAACCAGAGTATGAGGAAGCCAAAGAAATACTGAAATCGAAGTTTGGGGGGAGTAGAAGACAACTTCGTGCGTATCTAGATGAACTTGAAAAGATGGCACCACTTCGACAAACGGACATAAAGGGATTTGAGAAGTTTGCTGACCTCGTGCGTGTCTCCGTTGTTAAACTACAAGCAGAAGGAAGGGAAGCTGAACTGGGTGACGGAACTCTCCACAGCATTCTAGTTAAGAAATTGACCGACCGTCAACTTGAAAGCTATACTAGGTGGATTACCGAGCATACCAAAACCAGATCTGTTGTGAGCCTTAAAGAGTGGTTGAAAGAGGAAGTAGCAATTAGAGTTGAAGCAGAAGAGATGGCACATGGCCTTGGAGTGAACCTAACCCTACGCAGAAAAATCGTAATGAAAAAAGTAAACCAAGATCCTTCTTCAATGCAGGACCTCAACCAAGGCGCAAGCCTACAGAAGAAAAATCCAAGCCACCTTGTACATTCTGCAATGGTATCAATCACGGCATATGGAATTGTAAAGCATTCCAGCAAAAGTCAATCGAAGAACGTTGGGACCTTGCCAAAGAAAAGCGTCTGTGTTTCCATTGTTTAGCAGCTGATCATCAAGGTAAAAACTGTCGTCGGTCTCAACCATGTAACATTAATGGATGTCAACGAATTCATCACCGATTTCTTCATCGTACAGAAGCATCACCCACACCAGTCATGGCAACTAATACAGGAAGTTTCACTCAATTCACTCAAGCAGCTCCATGGCAACCACCATCATCATGGCAACCATGGTCACCATGGCAACAACCAGCTTCACAGTTACCATCTACTCAAGCTTCCCCATGGGAGGGGGTGCAATCGAATCCCCCAGTTTCTATGACCACTAGGAACTCAACCGTTCATACAGCCACATACTCACTTCGCACTATACCGGTATGGGTGAAGGCAAATGGCAAGAAGGCCAAGGTCAACGCAATATTAGATGATGGATCAAATGAAACCTTAAACGAAGAAGTTGCAAGTGTCTTAGGACTGCAGGAACCATTTGAAGCTGTTCAAGTTCATGTACTGAACAATTCTGTAGAGACATTTCAGTCCATGCCTGTTAGGATTGAAATTGAAAGTGTTGCCAGTAACTTCTCAAAAGAAATTGAAGTTCGCACTTGCCCACGTCAAGTCACTGGAAACTATAAGGTTGAAGATTGGAACAAGAGGAAAGCAGAATGGTCACACTTGCAGCAGTGTGAATTTCCCAAACCAGCAAAAGATGGAATCGTGGACTTGTTGATAGGAGTTGATAATGCCGAGCTTTACTACTCCATGGCTGACATCAGCGGAAATACTGGTGAACCCATTGCCCGATTGGGACCACTTGGCTGGACCTGTGTTGGAGCTACAGCTAAAAATGCCATGACTACCAAGAGAACTCATATCGTCCATTCGTTTGTAACAGTAGGTCAGACAAAAGGGAACTGTATTGCCGAGCAATATGATGTAAACAATGTACTGAGGAAGTTCTGGGAAATCGACAGTTATGGAACTCAAGCTGATTGTACTAATGTGATGACTAAAGATGAGAAGGAAGCTCTCAATATTGTACAGTCGTCACTTCAACACACTGGAAGCCGTTACCAAATCGCAGTACCTTGGAAGGAAAATAAAGGTTTACTATCTAATAATCAAGAAGCAGCCTTGAAGCGTCTTGAAAAGACTGAAAAGAACTTAGAAGATAAAGAATATGTCAAGAAAGAATATCGAGAAACTGTCAAAGCCTACGAAGAAAAAGGGTACTTAAGGAAACTATCTCCAGATAACCAACCAACAACAGCTGCATGGTACCTACCTCACTTTCCTATAGTCCGAATGGATAAAACAACTACTAAAGTGCGAATAGTATTTGACTGTTCAGCTAGACACTTGGGTGTATCGCTGAATGATGTTATTCACGCTGGTCCAAAATTGCAAGCAGAGTTGTTCGATGTCTTGATTCGTTTTCGAAGAAACCCTATCGGCGTGGTATGCGACATAAAGGAGATGTATCTGCAGATTGAAATAGAAGAGCAAGATCGTCCCTTCTTTAGAATCCTCTGGCGGGATTGTGAGACTGATCGGGAACCAGATGAATATGAATTCACAAGAATAGTTTTTGGGAAGAACTCGGCACCGATGGAAGCTCAATTTGTCGCGCAAGAGAACGCTCGAAGAAACCAGGACCACTACCCATTAGCTGCAGAGACGGTGCTGAAGTCGACATATATGGATGACTCAATTGATAGCGTTGAAGATGAAACTACTGCATTGCAGCTATACCAGGAGTTACAACAGCTATGGCAAATCGCTGGGATGCAAGCAAGGAAGTGGGTGTCAAACTCAAAAGAAGTCGTAGCAGCTATTCCAGAAGAGTATCGGGCATCAGAAATCATGATCAACGACGATCAACCTATAACAAAGACCCTTGGAGTCTCTTGGTCAAGTACGGATGACACACTTACCATCTCTACACCACCTGTTTCGTCTACTTTACAGATAACAAAGAGGAATGTCCTGAAAAGAGTCGCTGCCATATTTGACCCCCTTGGATTGGTATCCCCAGTTGTTATCACAGGAAAGGCCCTGCTTCAACCGCTGTGGACTAGCGGGTATGACTGGGACAACGAAATACAAGATGACACTGCAATCAGGATTAACACTTGGCTTGATCAACTTGCTGCAGTTTCTAAAGTTAAAGTACCTCGTTGCATACGGAATGCAATGCCTATCACATCATTCAAGTTGATTGCCTTTGTGGATGCATCGACAATAGCCTATGGAGCAGCAGTATATGCCAGATGTGAATATGAACAATCAAGTTCAGTATTGTCTCGACTGCTAGCCTCAAAGAGTCGTGTCGCTCCGTTAGTACCTGTGACTGTTCCTCGACTGGAACTGATGGCTGCAGTACTAGGACTGAGGTTAACTCAAACCTTGATGAAAGTTTTGCAAGTAGCGATGACCGATGTAACGTTCTACTCTGACAGCTTAGATGTGCTTTGGTGGATAAGAGGCCATGGTAAAGATTTTCGACCATTCGTAGCAAACCGGGTAGGAGAGATACAGATGTTTAGCGACCCAACACAGTGGCAACATGTATCAACGAAAGAGAATCCGGCTGACCTGATTTCTAGAGGCATGAATGCAGAAGACTTAGCCAATAATAACTTGTGGTGGGAAGGCCCAGACTGGCTAATCGAGGATGAAGCAGATTGGCCCAAAGTAGACTGCAAGCGCCCTACTGATATCAAGGAACAACGAAGGAAGCCGACTGTACTTCTTGCTAGACTGACAACCGCTCATCCAGACCAAAGGAAAGACGACAAACAGTGGAGACTGAATCCCAAGCGTCACTCGTCGTGGATGCACTTGGTACGAATACACGCTAGAGTAATCAGAGTACTTTTCAACATGCATTGTAAGGAAAAAAGGATCGTCAGGAAAGAGCTCTTACCTGAGGAGATCGTTGATGCTGAGGAAGACATCATAAGGCAAGCGCAGTATGAAGCCTTCAAGGAAGAGTATGAAGTCTTGGCAAAGAAGAAACCAGTTCCAGCCAAGAGCCCATTAGCCAAGTTATCACCACGTCTTGATGACAATGGAATTATTTGCCTAGAGGGACGTCTGATGTTTGCTGATCTACTACCATATGACGTTAAGTTTCCAATCATTCTTCCGAGGGGACACCACGTAACCAAGTTGATAGTTAAGTACTACCATGAAAAGGCCAACCACGCAGCTGGAACAAATTTCATTTTCTCACAGATGTCACAGAGGTTTTGGATCATGGGAGGGCGAGAGGAAATTCGATCTTGGGAAAGCCAATGCAACGAGTGCAAGAAAAGAAAAACAAAGCTCGCAACTCAAGTCATGGCACCCCTACCACAGATAAGACTACGATTCACTTTTCGTCCCTTTGACCAGTGTGCAGTGGACTATGCCGGCCCATTTACAACCATCCAAGGAAGAGGAATAAAGAGACAGAAGAGATACCTGTGCCTGTTTACTTGTCTGCAGACCAGAGCAATTCATTTAGAAATGGCGTGGGGTCTAGATACCGACAGTTTTCTCAACGCGTTTACCCGTTTCACAAGCAGACGAGGGGTTCCAACAGAGATGATAAGCAACAACGGAACAAACTTCGTGGGGGCCGTTAACGAGCTCCGAGAGTTAGTGAGCAACTTAGATCAAGATAAGATTCAACGAAAGACAAACAACCTGTTCAACAAAGTGCAGTGGCATTTCAACCCACCTGCTGGACCTCACTTTGGAGGAGTTCATGAGGCAATGATAAAAGCTGCGAAAGTCGCCATCTGGTCAGTTCTTGGACAAAGTGACGTTAGAGATGAAGAATTGATCACAGCATTTACCGGAGTAGAAAGTCTGCTCAACTCGCGCCCACTGACCTATCAATCTTCAGACCACAGAGATGTCACCGCGTTAACACCGAATCAGTTTCTCCATGGACAGTTAGGTGGTCATATAGCACCAGAGTCTGTCGATACATCGGATTTCAGCTTGAAGAAACGCTGGAGATGTGTACAGCAACTTATTACCCAAGTATGGTCTAGATGGTTATCCGAGTACATCCCAACCCTCAACAGACCAAAGTGGAATGAAGTAGTGAAGGACTTGAAGGATGGAGACATTGTTCTCGCTCTCAGCAAAGACCTACCACGCGGACGCTGGCCACTGGGTCGTATCATCGAAACATACCCTGGAAAGGATGGACATACTCGTGTAGCCAAAGTACAATGCGGCAACCAGACCTTGGTTCGCCCAATCCACAAGTTGGTTCCATTATTCACGGAACAATGACTGTTAGCTTAAACTGTTAATGATGAATTTCTTCTTGTTACTGTTTTGGATAGAGGAACTTTGACATGCAACGTCAATATGATATGTTCGCACTCTCTCAGTGCGGGGAGGGGGAATGTTCAGAAGACATTTTATATTTGGGCTTCCTGTGGCCTAAACGTTATAATTATTTTGGGCTCCCTGTGCCCTGAGCATGCGTAGTGTGAGTGAGACGAGTGGTGCGATGTGGTCTGTAGTAGAGAAGAAGCACATGGTTTCAGTATGTAAAAGTTTTGGGAAGATTAAACGCTTTTCGTCATAAAAATGGCTTAGTTTACTATCTACGAAACATTGTATATTATTCTTAACTCTGTTTTCTCCAGCATTGCTGCTTTTGTTTAGTTTCTTGCTTCTCTTTATGAGTGTCATTAGTCCAGTCAATCTGTGAAATTTTATAGCCCAACATCAAACAAATTGCAACAAAAGGTTTTTCGATGGTTTCCTACTCAGAATAACTTGCTAAACAACATACTAAAAGTTCCCCAAAATTCGCATGTCGGAACATGCTTTAAAACGGGCTTTTAAGTGCCTATATATACACCACAGGGTACCCAAGCCAAGTAAAACTTTACTTGCTTAAATTGTAGATGTTTTTGGAGGATATGTAGAGTTTCAGTTCTTATAGCTAATTTAATTAGATGGAACCTATTTTGAGTTGTTTTGGTTTTCAAATTTGGGTTCATTGTTTGCATTATATTTAGTGAAGACAACAATATTTCTACCACAGGAATCCCATCACGTGCAAAAAATTGGTTCTATGCCACAAAAAGAACAATTTTTGATGGACACAATTATTTTTTTAAATAATATTATATTTTTAACATAAAATAAAAGTTAAATAAAATTTCAAGCAGGAAGGTATAGAAAATTATATGAAACTGCTATAATTTGTTCCCAGGAATCTCTGGTTTGAGAGGAATGCCTTGCACAAATCGTATGAATCACTAGATTGTATGGAGGTTTTTCGAATAGTTCTTACATTTTTATTGTTGTTCATCGTTTTATTTCACTTTTGTGAAGTATTAAGAGTTAAAAGGTAAGATTAATATAATCTGTAATGTGTTTTTGATACATTAATGCAATAGAATTAAAGGAATAACGAAGAAAGCTAACTGATTTTGTCTGACAATTTTCTAGTTTGTTTATAATGAACAAAGCAGAAACATGTTGTATCTGTGGAGAGGATTTAGAGCCCAATGAAACTTCCTTTAATGTTTTAACTCAGAAAGGATGTCAGACTATAAATGGAGTGAACAATTCTCTCAACGTTAAACCAGGTCAGAAAGTACATCGAAATTGCCGAGTCAATCTTATAAGGCCTAAAAAGTTGACACATGCCAGTCAAGACAGCCAAGCACCCAAAATTGGTGTTAAACGCCGCTCATCAGAGCAACAGTTCAATTCAAAAGAACACTGCTTCTTTTGTGGCCAGTCTGCAAAATATGATGGCAAGAAAAAAGGCCTAGATGTGATGATACGAGTAAGGACAACTGAACTTCAAGAAAGTATCTCAAGGGTATCCAAAGAAAGGAACGATGATTGGGCGCAGGTTGTGCTTTGTCGTTTGGAGTACCTTCAAGATCTCCATGCTGCAGACGCTTTATATCACCACAGTTGTAGCAGCAACTTTAGAACGGGAAGGAATGTGCCAATGCAGTACACTGCAGGAGACACTGATCGCATTGGCTCCAAGAGGTGCAAGACACAGGGAAGACAGATAGATACCGTAAAAAGTGCTGCTTTTGAGAAGGTAGTACAATATCTAGTAGAGAACGAGGATGAACAACTCACGGTTGTTGATCTTGTGAAAAAGATGGATGAATACCTTCAAAATACTAAAGAAGAAGCTTATAGTGTAGTATATATGAAAAAACGACTTCAAGAGCATTTTGGAGACAGAATACTGATCACCACTATAAGGACAAGACCAAACGTTGTAACATTTCAACAAACTGTGACATCCATTTTGCACGAATTCTATGAACAACCACGAAATGAGGATCCTGAGGAAGAAAGGTCTAGAATTGTCAGGGCAGCAGCCAAATTAGTCAAGAGTGAGATAAAGAGTGTGGATGCGTCAAGTGATAATTACCCAGCAAGTTCCGAGATGTCGTCAGTAAATCAAGCATTAGAATATGTTCCAGAATTGCTGCAGACGTTTTTGAATGCCTTATTCGCCGGAAAAGATGTGCGTTTAAAAGTTGCTTCCCTCGGACAAGCAATAATGCAAGCTACAAGACCAAGAGCCATTATCGCACCACTGCAGCTGGGAATCGGAGTTCAAATGCATCACCAATTTGCTTCGAAGTTTCTCATTGACTCGTTAAACTCCCATGGATTCTGTTGCTCGTACAACACTGTTCAAACATACGAAAGGAGTGCAGCAGCTGTGCAAGGCACAGAC